>JAQIXL010001235.1:0-19546 GCA_034700245.1 Poikilolaimus oxycercus
CCCCCCCCCACGAAAATCTGAGCTCACCGCTACGGGGCCATTGTTCACGAGGCCGATACAAATGTTTCCGGCAAGAGCTGAAAACTTTAATTTGGAGTCAGTGAAGGAGGAGATGTTGAAGAAAAGGATTGCCTCGTATGATGGCGGTGCCGGCCATCGAGTGCGACGAAACATAACTCTTAATAAAGCTTTCTTTTATCTCTAAAACGTTAGGCGCAATTTCTGAAGCGAACCCTGGATTAATCATTGCATGTCGGGAGAATGTGTCTTGGCGTCGCGTTTTATTCTTTGTGTGCAGAGAAATCGATGGGAGCCGGCAGCGAGATAGAGAAAATTGCTTTCAGCCATTCCTTGTTAATCTTCCCTTCTCTTTGTCGCATTGAATAGTGGCTTTCTTCGTGGCTTTCTTCGTGGTTTTCTTTCCTTGAAAAGCTTCCGTTTTCAGATTTGTCCATAAATGACGCAACTACTGGGAATTGTAGCAATTTCATGCCCACTTCGAAACTCAACATAGTTTCGGACGATAAGAGGAAAGCGTTTTTTTGCGTTCTCTACGAAATACCCCGCTTAACCCAATGAAGCAGGCAAGAAGCACTGCTGCCAACTCAATTTCAATTTTTGCCAAATCTAGCACACTTGAAATAATGCCTTTGATACGAAGTTGCTATGCATCTTGACTCTGGATCACGGAAATCTTCGTTCGGTTCCTGACCTTGGATGTCAGAATGGGCTGTGCGCATTTGGTCGTAGAAAAACTTCGATTTGCAGATTGAAGTGCAGGAATCAAAGTTGATAAGCATAAAAGAGAACTTGCTTCAACTGCCCGTATGCAGCGACCGTCGAAAGGTAAAGATGATTCTTGGATATGTGCGTGCTCGAAGTAACATCATCTCGGGTTTCGTTGCTATGGCGAAAATCAATGGCTGCCTGTCCCTTGCTAGGTCCACGCATGGATTCCTCCCCCCCCCCCCCCATCTCAACACGGGTTTTCGCGCCGCTTTGCCTTTCCGTTTCCATTCAATATTGTGCCTGCTTTCTTGCAGATTCGCCCACCGACGGCGGCTCTCTCATGACGCGTCTAACTTGCTGACCTGGGTCAAGAAGAGTTAAGAGGAAAACTATTCGAATGATTTCATTTGCCTAACTTTGAAAATTAACAATAAGGCGTGAACCAACAACATCCTCATTCGATTGGTCAAGTGATGAAACTCACATTTCACTTCTAGTCTACAAATTAAATCGACGCGGTAACAAAAAGTTGGTAACCCTGCTGTCACATGGTTCTTCATTTTTCAGAATGATTTGTCTCTCATTACCCCCTGTCTATTCCAGAACAGCCAACAGTAATTTTATCGCCTTGTGGGATCATGAAAACGCCAGAGAGAAATCGAAACGTCTCAAACTAATGACTTATTAAAGAGACATTTTCTCCGCCAAATTAAACCAATTCTACACACAATCGATGCGGAGTTTACGGGCGCAAGAACATGAAATCGAGCTTCGAAACTGATTAACTGTATTTACATATATTTCTTCTTCTTCATGCTGATAAAGAACTTCTTTGAATGATTAATGGCGGACGTCTAATTGTTTTGACTGTGAAGAATGACTCGCCGGCAATATGACGAGACTGTGTCACCTCTAAAACGAACAGTTGCCTCGTGTCCCGCGTACGAACGCAAAATCTACGAGACATAAAAAAAAGAGCAGTGATGGGTTTTGAGACTCTCGTTGAAACGGCTTTCAGTGATGGCGTTAGTGGACGCCTTCCGTGTCGACGAGTACGAATGCTGGGCCCGGCTCAAAATCAATGCCATGCCGCTCCGCCCGGATTGCAATTTTTTCCGCAAAACGGCACGGTGCAGATGAAGCGATTTATGATGACCACATAACCCGTGCCTGATGGCGGATCTGGCAGCATGCTCCAAAACGAAAAAATGCACTTGGTGTTGCACAAATGTTGCATGAAATGTCTCAAAAGTTCTTCGAAAATTCTGAAGAGCCTCGTACATTGTCGGATTGATTGTTCTGCCATTGCTGATAGTCGTAGGTGGTGCCGTCGAGCCACCGCCACTTGTCTCGGTTTGACTCCTCATATGGATACTAAAAAGGACAGCGGCATAATTGTAGAATTTAGTTGAAAGCGACCAAAATAAGAGCTCACCACAATGTTAACGAGGCCGATACAGATGTTTCCGATATCGAGACCAGCGAGGGCTAAAAAGTTGGCGTTGAAGAATAAAGGGAATGAACCTCTTATGAAGGCTGTATCGGTCATCGAGAGCGACGAAGCCACATCGGCGCCCTCGTTCGCGCATTGCATTTGGCCATTCTCGCAAGTGTCACCAGTGTTCGTGATAATCTAATGAAAGTCGTTGCTTCTGAGAAGGCAAGAGATCTCACCAGATAGCAAAGATGAGAGCCTTGGCCATTCACATGGTAGTCCACCCAGCATCCTCGCAAGTTGTCGTTGTTGAAGTGGTTGAAGTAGAAGTTGTTTAACTTGTAGTGGATGCCGATGTGGAAGTTGAACTTTTCGTCGAGGAACTCGTCGTCGTGGTCGGCGGTCGAATAGACGACGGCAACGACCACATCATAGTCTCCGTGGGAATTGAGGGAATACAGGCGAGACTGATTGTTGAGAGCAGAAAGAGGATGAGAAGGCGAAGAGACGTCGACATCGGAGGTGATCAGACTGGCCAGATTGAGGCTTCAACAAGGACGGAAGTGGCCTGAACATTCAAGAATGTGTCCCGAAGCGACCCCTGCGGTTCCGAAGGTTGCACTTTCACTTTCTTCCTCCTTCTTTCGTTGCAAGAATGTCGGCTCGGTCAATTTAAAACATGTGGTTCCCGTCCGTCTCAGTGGGACCTGCTCTGTTCGCCTTCGTCGGTCTTTTTATCAGCTCGTGTCTTGATGTTGCTTGCCTTGGTTCTCCAAGTAGCGCCATGTGTCAGGAGACAGAAAAGAGATGGAAATTGTGTGCCAGTTTCTTTAGCGATTGCTTTACGCTTAGCGTACGGTGTTGTCTAGGCAACATCACGCGGTCTGATCATTTGGTGTCGATGTTTCATCCACGGGGAGAGGCCGACGCAGAAGGATCGCGGTCGTTCTTTGTCTGTTTCTGAGATCGCAAAGGGCGATTCGAATGTATCCGTGTTTTGCCTTGACGCTTTGTGGCTTGAATCTACCCTTTCTGCGATTGGCGACGCTGAAGCAAACTCGTTGAAGAATATTTCCCAATCTTCTCTTACTTTTCTGGACTAAATGAAAAACGAGAACAAAACGCTTGCTCTAGCTTAAGAAACTTTCCTCGTTGCTAATTGCAGAGCAAATCGATTCCCAATTATCTGCAACCATCTCCAATGGTTGCCTATTGCGTATCCTCGCAACATCACTATGGTTCGTCTATCGAATTCGCTGTCTGTTCTCATGTTGAACATTTTCCCATCTCTACTGAAAACTAATTCCCTGTTGCAGACTTGTCCATGGATGGCGTTTCTAACACGATGGGCATAAACCACATCGCTGTGAACTTCCTGAAATATTGTACTAGCGTCGCATTCACAGCGGTAATTGTGCGACTTCTCCAATTGCGTATGGCAATTTCACGATGTCCCTTACTCTTCAAAATGTGAGTGTTACGGGCAGCGGAGTCTCAACTGGCTTTAGAGACGTCGGATTCGTTAGCGTGATCCTGGTTGGTCTTGCTCCCAGCAAGTCATTCGGCGATGCGGTCGTTTTTTTTTCGAAGCCGCGATCTTCGAGTGTTGAGGAAAATTCTTGCTTCGGACTTTGCGCATTATAATTTTTAAAGGAAATTAAACCCGACGTGTTTGGGTGTTGGCGTGGTGGATTGTGCCAACATCAACAGCAAAAAAGTCAAAAGTCCGCTACAACCAATGCCTCAAAATTATTCAATCTGCCGTCATTCATCTCATTCCTGCATAAAGAGACTTTTTCTTCTCAAATGGCCTAGCAACCGTCATCAACAACCTTCAACAACATGGCAAGAGCGAAACAGATTGCCAACGGCGAGAGATTATGGGAAGAAAGTCATTCAACTACATAAATGTGAGCTACAGCTGTTAGCACTTCCACAAGGAACAGTTATTATCACATGACTACTTTCGCAAAGAGTAAATCAGTCGTAGCACGAAGTCTGTTGCTTGTTCGAGCGATGCTGTTGCGGGCATCGTCGGATGCTCTTCTTCATATTTTTCAGTATCTTTCTGCTGAACAAGTGTATGTCCTGCGTCTTACGAATCGATTTCTTCAAACTTTTATAAAAGCCAATTCTGGGCGACTTCGTCCACTTCAAATTTGCGTCATCATTGGCCTCCACGATGGCAACACTGTTCGATTTGACAACAAAGCTATCACTTCCGCAAATGAAACGCAGCTCACGATGAAAAAGTCTTCAAAATATTTCATTCGTGAACTTCTATTTTACAAAGTAATTCTTTTAAATGAAGTCGGCGAGAAGTTTGTATGGTTTACCCTTCCGCACCTAGAGTACGGTTTAACGGAGCAGTTGGATGCATTGACTAAACTTTTATTCGAAGCTCCTTGTTTTCATCCAACTGTGGTTAGTTCCAATATGATAGAAGGACAGTTCTATTTGTGGATTGACTACTTGCCCTCATCGATTACGGACATTTTCTACGAAACAACTGAAGAGCGATATCTCAACTTTGAAGTCATGAGTGTAATGCTCGAAGAACTTCCACGAGTTACTAGTCTTTCACTGGAAAAGGTGTTCGTGTCTGAGGAGTTCTTTCAACAGCCTTCCGTTAAACGACTCCAATCGTTCAGCATCCGAGGACAAACAGCGGCAACACCGATAAATTTGCTTGTCTATGAAGTGGCTGAAACATCTTGGACTCAGATTTCCTTGCACAGTTGCACTGCCAGAATTACGCCGACAGGAGTCGGATTGGTTCTCGAGCGATGGCTATACGGTCTGCGCGAGATTTCGTCATTTTCTTTCGAACTTGGTCAGTCGTACAATTTGGAAGCACTTCTTAATCAGTTTGATGTCATCATTCAATCATTGAATCGTCACCGCGCACGCGTCATTTTTCAACCGAGTGGAAAAACGATGCTAGTTGATTGTGAAGATGAAAAAGGCGAATACACATTTACACCAGATCCACATTAGCGGCTTTAATGTACAAAAAACTTTCTTGAAAAACACTTTGTTCAAATACACTACAACTCCACACACATCTCTTGATAAATTTGCTTCTTGTTCTTGTCTCTGGTTATGAGTGTGAGGCATCAATCAGTTGGATGGAATAAACATTGCGACTGAAAGGGAGAAGTTCAAGATTAACACTTATCTAGAAATGTCTGTGTGACTGCCAAGAGGGGACGTTCATAACAGGGAACATGACGGCGACTTTTCTCGCCCCAAACTCTGGCAGGGACGATGTGAGTGTGCGTCTCGCGCCGAGATTCTATGTGGCAAAGGCGATTCTTTCCAATTGCAGTTGCTGGCCCCTGTTGAACGCTAATTCGCTCACCATTTGCCACCATCACCATTGGTTACCGTCGCGTCTCCTCGCAACGTCGCCGTTATACACATATCAGGCATCGGTGCGGCTGACCGGGAATTTTATCGACTATTTTCTTTCCTATTTTTCAATTGCAGATCTGCCCATAAATAGTGGTACCTCAAGTCGGACATCAACTCCGTCGCCTCCAGTTTCTCATCTGCGGCACTTAAAATACACTCTTACAACATCACTTGGGCGATCACTCAAGGAACTAGTGTCGACTTAACAACATAGCGTGAGCGGTAAGTGCACACCGCAGCATTTTAATTTTCGTTTTAAAAGCTTGAACGACAGCTATTTTTTTCAATTCTAACCACAACGATCTGCCAGCTCAGAAACGAAAAAAAATCTCGTGTATTTGCTTAGAGCTCTAAGTTAAATTTCTTTCCATTCCCATGCGTTGTTTGTTTGAAGTAACGCTTTTCTTCATCCTTCTCATTGCTTCAATGAAAACTTTCTGTGCATTGTCAATAAAAGTCTTTGATGTTGTGCTCAAATAAAACGTTAATTCGTTTTTACTGTTGCCTGCCTCAGAGTGCGAAGGGATTGCGAAAGACAAGACACAATCCGAGCGCATAAAACGCGCCACACGCAAAGCCTACGTCGCTGGGAGCAACCAGTCGCCCGCTGCGACCGCGGTGTCTCTCGCCCTCCATGTTGACGTTGGATGCATCAATTCAGTTGCCTATTCTGTTCGACGCAGAGTGAACGCTTTGCCTCGTAGCGATTTTCGCTTCCTTTCACTACTAGGTGTTTCATGTTTTGGCGTTTTAGATTCGTCCATAGACAATGGAATCTCAAAATGTGTTTATAACGCATCAGGAGGACAATGTGCACACATTTCAGTGCAAGGCCGCAGTCGCTTTCAAAGGTTTGCACTTCAGTTGCCTTCAGTAAACTTATGTTTTTGAATCAAAATGAAGAGCAAGTGGAGTTTTTACATGAAGGCAGCGTAGCGACTACCATTTGAAGATCCCTAGTGCCGGAATTGTCAACGATCAGCGCCTTATGAAACATTTTTTGCGAAGCATCTCTCGAGTTGATGATTAGCAAGCCGGTATTGCATCTCCAAAGACACAGCGGTAAGAAATCAGGTTGCTCACAGAACTTTTAGAGGCTCGTTGCAACTTTTTCGGTCTCCATAGGCTGGACAAGCAGGGAAATCATCGGCTGATCGCCAGTCCACGCTAAACATTAGTGCAAGAATATTTTGTTGTTTCACGGCTGTTTTTGTAATGTAATCCGTTGTTTTTCGTCGCGACGATTGCTTCGGACACTATTTCAGCAAGGAATAAAAGCTCTAAAGGAATTGAGATGCAAAAGCTTTGGCGGCTCACTTTTGCATGGACTTCACACATTTAGCCCTTCGGTTCAAAGACTGTGCGAGGTTTACTAGAAACAAGTGCAAAGCGACTCCATTCTCGTTGGGTAATTATCACCTTAACTGAGCGAGCTGACCCACTAACCATTCGATGGAGTTCGTTCATTAATATTGCTTTCGCGTGCTGGTCGGTTGACCTGTAGCTTTATCGCTCCTTGATTCTCGCGTTTTCCAAATAATCTGTCGTCTCTTTTATGTCGACTTTCAGGTACGCCTATATGTGGCGATTCCTTGACGATGCTCTTAGACAGTATCGAAAAGTGTCAAAAAATGCGGCGCCGAATGTTTCATTAATTAATACGAGGGCATCATCGAATCGAACGGCTTGTTGAGTAAGAGACAAAACTTAAGTACCACTTTTCAGTGTTGAGTGGCTTTGTCCTCAGCGCACTTCCTGAACAAGGAATGGTGTTCACGGACCTATCTACATTGGCCAATCGAATCACTTAGAAGACTGCTCTGAATACAACTGCCGTATTCGATTGCAGAGCATTCAGCCCACTCTTATCGTTAGAACGCGTCCACACAACACCGTGGAAGCAGGGAGACGAAACATCTTAGTGTGGACTGATGAGTGCCATGATGTTGGTCACAAAGAAACAAAATCATTTTTCACCGTCACTTCTCGGAACCGAATCAACAACTAGAAATTTATGCAGACAACAACAGAAATGGTAGGTGGCGATGCTCTTTCTGAATTTCGTTTCTCACTGTCAGGCCCCGACTTTCGTCTCGGCTCCTCTTTTTTCGAACTTTTGGATTTCCTAGAGCGAGGGCGCTCGCTGGGCAAAGGTGCGGTGACGAAGGCCTCTTTGTATCTTTTCTCGTCTTCTTGTAAATAAAGATATGTAAGGAACACTTCTCACGGGGAAAAGGACATGGGCTGACAATGAGCTTAAAGGGTGACGGACCGAGGGAAAGTCCGTCCAGTGAATTCAAGTTCCCATATGTGACGAGTGCTCGCATGACCACAAGGCCTTACGGCCAAGCGATAAGAAAGGTAGCTGGACACTTACTGGTTGATACGGAATCGAAAGCTCATGGTATCCTTTCATCAGAAAAATCGAAATGTGTGTAATGGCTTTCGACGATGTCTCTGGTGGACGGCGTCCGTGACAGCGACTACGAATGCTCCGCCGGCCGTAATAGTCATGCTCAAAATCAATGAGAAGACGAAGCCGGAAGGCAGTGGTCGATGTGCAGCCTCGCTCGCTCAACAATTTCACTCCGTCTTCTTGCGCGCTCGAGACATGTTGTTTACAATTGCGTTTCGATTGCAGGATTCGTCCATAAACGACGTTTCTCATATGATTTGCTTTGACCACATCGTGCACTAAGTTTTAATTCATCTGAGCGGCCTCTCTAGCATCACATTCATGCAGAGTCCCTTCTTCAGTCTAAAGCCGAATTGTTGGCGACAAAAGCACAATAACGCGTTTATCAGGTACGTGCAGCAATTTCAAAAAAAATTCCCAAAGCAAGCTATTCAGAAAGTCAAGCAACTATCATTATTCTCTCTCAATTGTTTTATGTGGTCCACAATGCCGTTACAATCATGTAGTGTCCCGCACACGTTTCTTTCAATCTTTGGAGCATAGAAATCCAAATCATCTTCTTCATAAACATACTTGTATCGATACAGCGCTAAAATTATACCACGTTTCGTTCACATTTCTTTCATCTTCGGAAACATCATAATTCGAGTCATTTTGCTCATAAATCTGACGATAACCGTCCATAGCAGAGTCGTTACATAGATCGACTTGACAATAATAATCTGTTTTTTCTTGCTTGTTTAATAAAACCTTTATGTTTGTGAACCAGTTTATGCGAAACAAATAGGATTCTTGGAATAAAACGGAGTAGCAAGATGAACTCGAGTTCCGGAAACGTCATTCCATTGGTCACAGGCCGCGCCGCCCTTATATATTTTACGAAGAGTAATAATGGCTGGTTTTCGCTCAAATGTCTTATTTACAAAGCCAGCTGCTGACAAGCGGAAACATTAGTTAGGAGGAATTGCGCCTCGAAACCAGTCGTTCTTCTGCCTTTCTTTTTCTGCTGAAGACTAATTGTAAGGCGCGAGGCAACACCATCGATTGGTACAGTCACGACTGGAATTTGAGCAAGTTGTCGAGGTGCCTCGAGAGACGCCAAGCGATGAAACCGATAAGAAAGTGGCTAGGCACCTTTCATTCTTCCATGGTTCCCCTAATGAGCACTCGCCGCCGGTTTCACCCGACACTCGTTCCCTCCTGTTTCACTGTTAACTCGCTGTTTTTGACTTGCAGACTTATTCACATGGACTGGATTCCTCCGATGCGCATACACCGCATCGTCATTGCGATCTACACTTTTTCACGCTTTCACTAACGAGTATGTAAGTCGAGATTTTTGATTCTCACAGGAAAGTTCGTACCAATATTCCACCAGCAAACTGTCAGCCATTCTTTCTTCAACGTGTAAAACGAGTGATGGACAAGTAGAGCGGGACTAGAGCCGAACCACCACTTCACGGAAGGCGTTATCGACCGGCTAACACACAAGCCCACAATGTCAGCTCACGACAACCTATGTTGAATGCTAAAGCAAATACAGAGTAAGTTGTTGTTGTTTTCCTCACAATTGTTCAGCGACAATCACGGGCTTCACAACAAGCATTGGAACGCCACCGATATAAGACGACTCTTCAAGGTCAGTGTGAAGAGAGCCCTCAAAGTGAGCTAAATATGTATCACTCATGAATGACTGGCTCGTCCAGGTAAACGACAGGCTCGGGACGGAGCAGCAACTGCCACAACCGACAAGTGTTCAAAAAGCGAAGCCGAGGGGACGAAGACGCGACGAGGCAAATGCAAAGGGATTTGCATGTTCATTCTCAAGCGAATCTCGTGATGATTTTTTGATATGCAACTTTTTCTCATACAAACTTGTTGTTTCAATTAATGAAAACGTAGAGCGCGTTGTCATCGACGACGACGAGTGAGGGTACCTACAGGGCCGGAATTCAGGTGATGTGTCGAAAACAGCGAGAGACGTTAAACGACGTAAGCGATAAGAGAAGCCGCAGAAGTCGCTTTCAGCGTTCTCGGTGATGTCACCATATTTGCTAATCGAAATGCCATCAGGGGTTTGCGTGACGGAGAACCCAAATGCTTCATATGGCCTGAAATAAACGACGGCCGGCGTCCGCATGCGTCAATGGCTTTTAGTCCGGCTTGTCGCGTGTTCTTTTCACGCCCCGTCGTTTCCGGGCAACGCACCACTGCGCACTTGTAGCAGTTCTCATTTTGATTTGTTCCTCATTCCCGAACGTTAAACAATTTGTTTCTCTGATTCCAGGTTTGCTTACAAATAGCGACTCATGTAATGTGCATAAATCATGTGAATTGTCGAATGGACACTCTGTGCTGTCTACGACGTACTCCATCATGAAGGAGGCCGTAAATTTTGTTGTTAGACCTTGAGAAAGATCTCGTGTCATTTTATTCATGTCTTCCGGCTATGGTGCCTTCTCGGCGTCTGCCAATAATCGAAAACGAGCTGAATGTGAACAATACTAGCGAAACGTGAATTACGCTGAATGATGTGGTAGTAGAAATTCAAATATGCATTCGTTGAGGTTTCCGTTTCCGGTGAGTTCCTTGCAACACGTCAACTACTCTCCGCTTGCGCAACAGTTGGTATCTTGGCGTTTGCAAAGTTTCGCCAATTGGCACGCAACTGTACGTTTCCAATCTGTGACTTTACGCAAGAATTCATATGTCAGAGAAAGACGACTGATATTCACAGACTCAGTGCCGATAAACATGTTTTTGTTCTTGTTTTTAGCCGTTTTGCTTCTAGCATTTGAAACCTCAAACAGTCGATTGTTTCATCAGGACACTGGTGTGATGTGTGTATCCGGTGGGTTGTGCCAAGATCGATGGGGCTGTCCATAGCACCGCAGCCCGATGCACAAAAGAAAAGTCCGACATTTAGAATTCGCGCTCCACTCTAGGCGTTTCTGTTTTGACCTCATATTTGCCAATTCTCTCTTTCTCCTGGATTTTTCTCCCTAACTCGAAATGGCTGGCTGCAAGCGCTTTCGTTACGAAGAGAGTCCGCCAGAAGAGATTGCTACGCCAGGTTTTAATTAATTAATTAATTATTGCGTTGTTCATCTTTCAGTGTTCCAATTGCCTGACGAAGTCTTGCTCGAAATCTTCGGCTTCTCCACTCTCGTCGATATGCTTGATTGCGAACGCGCCTGCAAGCGTTTTCGTCAAATTATTAACGCTAACTTACCCAAACTGAGGAAGCCTCTTCAGTTTGATATTAATTACCTTGCTGGTGAAGCCCACGACGAAGGCTTCGACCCTGATCTCGAGGAATTTTTCTGGATCTCTTTCAATGGTCATGATCATCCGGGTAGAAACACCATCGAAGTCCGACAATCAAATTCTACTCTGCAAGCCGACGACGACGAAGATTTTCTTGACACTTTGGAAGGGCTTGAAGAGGGCTACTGCCAGATTTGGACGACGAAGCCGAAGGAAGTCATATTGTCCGCGGTCTACAAGCGACTCGTCCGCTACTGCCTTATTATAACAATCAAAATCCATCGATCTCATCCATTTTCACGAGACGATATGGAGAAAACATCTTACTGTGGACCGTTACGCCTCTTTGAAGATGTCCAGCATGTGGACGTGATGAGCGTGCCTGACACCCGGCTTCTCGTGGAGGATCTTCCACAAATGCCCAAACTTCAAGTTTTGCAAATCTGCGCTAGCGACCCAGAAGAAGAGGTTTTCGACTTTAATGCCGAGCCACGGTTGGCATTTCAAAGACCAACGGCCGGTGTTGAGAACTTTGATCTACGGCCATTTTTACGTCTACAGAAGCTGAAGTTCGTTTCCCAATATGAGAACAACTTTTCGAAAATCGACGACGCAGTCCTTCTCGAGGCACGTGAGCTGAAGGTCCTCGTCCTGCCCAATATGACAACTCAAGTGACGGCTCGAGGATTTGGTGCTGTTCTTGATGAATGGCTCGAAGGGCGCCGAGAGATTGACACGATCTATCTTCGTCTCGACGGGCAAGACCCTTTTTCGTTGGAAAATCGCAACCGCTTTCTGCATCATCCACAAGACGGCGATAGTCTTGATTTCTACAAAATCCGCCGAAAGTCGGATGGAGCCGAGTTGCACGTTACTATCAAATATTATCATCTGCTTATTCGAAATCGGGATTCGGTGGAGCAACAGTTTATGCCTTTTGACTTCCAAGAGGTCCCTTTTATCCCTTACGATGAATTTCCCGGCGATGACGACTATTGATCGTGTCGGATATCGGCTAAGGCGACAATTTTACCTAACTTCTTGCTGATCTGCAATACTTAGTCCTTCTATGTGCACAATAGTTCTAGTAGCTTTCTTGCCGGAACAAATAAACTAATTTGTCCAAAATTTTCCTCTGCCTAGCCTTCACAAGACGACTGGCGCTGGCAGTCTCTACAATTTGTTGCAACACCTCAGAGCAAATGTCCATAGCACCACAGCTCGATGCGCTTACGAAAAGGCTGAAGTTTAGCGCAACACATAAATCTGCGCGCATTTGGTCACATTTTTGAGCCCTAACCTTGGATTTTTGTCATTGGCTCGAAACAATGGTTGACTGTAAGCGGATGCGTCTCGAAGAGCTCTCTCCAACAAGAACTTCCAATTCAGGTTTGGGTGTTTGACATTTGCGAATTGCTAGTCTTTCAGTGCCTTTATTGCCAGACGAGTTCATGCTCGAAATCTTCAGCTTCTCTACGCTTCTCGACATGATTCATTGCGAACGGGCTTGCAAGCGCTTTCACCGAGCTATCAACGCTAATTTACCTCAACTGAGGAAACCTTTCCAGTTCGACCTGAATTACCATGCCGGGCACTTCGACGACGAAGACGACGACTACGACTTCAACCCCGATTTTAAGGAATTTTTCTGGATTTCTTTCAACGGCCATGATAATCCCGGTAACAACACCATCGCAATTCGTCATTCGAACTCGACTCTGAGAGCCAACGACGATAAAGATTTTCTTCGCACATTGGACGAGCTCGAAGAGGGTTCGTCCGAGCTTTGGACGACTAAGCCGAAGGAGGACATCTTGTCCGCTGTCTATAAACGACTCACCCGCTACTGTCTTATCACATCAATCAAAATTCGTCGACAGAATCCATGCATGCAAGAGGATATGACAAAAACATCCTATTGTGGACCGTTACGCCTCTTCGAAGATGCCCAGCAGGTGGACGTGATGTGTTTGCCTGATACAAGCCTTCTCGTGGAAGATCTCCCGCAAATGCCCAAACTTCGAATTCTACAAATTTGTGCTAGCGACCCGGAAGAAGAGGTTATCGACTTCAACGAAGAACCACGCTTGGCTTTTGAAAGATCGCCCTTGGGTATTGGAAACTTTGATCTTCTGCCCCTTCAACGTCTTCAGAAGCTAAAGATTGTTTCGCAGTACAAGAACAACTGGTCGTCTATCAACGACAGAGTTCTTCTTGAAGCACGCGAGTTGATGGTTCTCGTCCTGCCCAATATGAAGACCGAAGTGACGGCGCGAGGTTTTGGTGCTGTTCTTGAGGAATGGCTCGAAGGGCGCCGAGAGATTGACACGATCTATCTTCGTCTCGAGGATGGAGAGTGCTTTTCACCGGAAAACCGCGACAACTTTCTACATTTTCCACCAGACCACGACAAATATTTTTACTACCCGATCCGTCGAGAGTCGGATGGAGCTGAGTTGCACGTCAATGTGAAGGACTATCATGTTCTTCTTCGTAATCGCGATTCGCTGGAGCCACAGTTTATGCCGTTTGACTTTCAAGAAGTTCCTTTTATCCCCTACGACGAATTTCCCGGCTATAATTATGCCGATCGCCCGGATATTGATTATGGTTACGATGACGACAGCGATTAATCGACTTCTTCCTAACTCCATGATTATTTTCCCCTCACATACTTTATTTTGTCCTGCAACTCAATAAAAACTTTGGCTTTGAAAATCGACGGATATTTGTCGACGCTCGTCACCGACAACTAAGCAAGGTAACCAGTTTCTTGAACGTCACGCTTGCTGACATCTATGCTTCTTTCTCTTCTTTCAATCTGTTTTCTAATAACAACCTCTTTGGCGAAACTCCCATGCGGCATATCTTTAAAAGAAGCTCCTATTGAAAGTGACCAAGGTGTCCTGCAACTTGTAAAAAGAGGAAGATGGCCCTGGGCAGCGATCATCTGGGAGAAAATTGACGACGATCGTGAGCGTTTCTTCGCAATGCGATCCGCCTTTTCAGTTACTGATCGGTTTTGTGGTGGCGTGGTTGTACACAAGAATTACATTCTCACCGCTGCACACTGCCTTGGTGAGTAGAATATCCTTTTACAATATTTCGAGTCTAATATTTTAGACCCCTGGAACAAAACTAGCTGGTATAATCGATGGAGATATCCTGAACGATTTCCTCAACCAAATCTACGAGTCACGGTCGGATTTCGTTGGGAGGCCGACATGCTCTCTAAAAGCGGTGAAAGCATCACCCCTGCGCTTTAACATCGAGCCACGTTTAAGGAAAGCATCAAACGGTCAAAGTTCTGAATCGGCACCTTCATCCAAACTACCGCAACAATACTAAATACACTCCCTACGACCTGGCAATTTTAAAGGTTTCCACATTTTGCACTTGAAAACTTTTCTAGGTGAAATCCTTAAAGTTCAACAAATATGTTAGACCGATATGTCTAACAGCCGATGAGACAATACTTGACCATCAGCAATATGTTTCCGCTGGATTTTTCTTTGAACCAAGTACGTACAATTACACAATCATTTCCATCTTTCAGGACTCTTGGACGCCCCACTTCGTCAGGCCCTTGTTCAACCATTCAACATTACGAAATGCGTAAAGCTGTACCGAAAACCTGGCGGTTACTCCATCGACGAGAAAATGCATCTCTGTACTCTGCCGATGATTATGCGCCCGGTATGCTATTCAACGTTCAAAAAGGTCGTTCGGAAAACGGGTTTATTTTTCAACGAGTATTAGACGGAGTCAACATCCGATTACAGAAACCATCCAGGATCAAGTTGTAGATAAAGCCGGAGACTTTCAGGGCGATTCTGGCTTCCCGGTGATGGCGAAGAAAAAGGAGTCGAGTGAACCCAAGTGGTATGCCGTAGGCCTCATCTCATTCCGACATGATCCAGGAAAGAAGCCCAGTACGTCCTTTTCTTCTTCAATTTGACGCTTTTTTCAATGTCGTCTATTGTTTCAGATGTCAGTGCACGTGTTTCGTATTTTTGCGACTGGATCAAAAAGAAAACGCGCAAGATGTGTCGCAAAAATTTTGAACCCGCTCACACATTGTCAGCCATCTGTTCATGCCGCAGACTTAAAATATTCAAACAATTGTTCTCGAAAGTAACTCTATTTTTTTTCTCGGAAATTATCGCCCAAGGTCAAACTTGTTTCAGAAAGGCCCCGTGCTAATAGTCAGAGAAATTCACACCATTGGAGCCCCGAAAGTGCGAATTGTAGTGTGAGTATTTCATTGAGTCCACGCATTCGAATCATTTCTCATTCGCGTCCGTTATGAGTGCCGGGCTTCTTTCTCTCACCGATGAGCTTCTCGTTCAAACTTTTGGTTATCTTCCCGTTTCGTCGCTTTCAAAGTTGCATCGAGTCAATTCACGAATTGATAATGTACTCACGACTTTCGCCAAGAAACTTCGAACTGTGAGCTTCGTCGAGATCCATTTCGTCCTGTCACTAAAGGATGGTCGCCACATTTGCTTCAATCACGACCGTGACATCATTAACCAAGCACGATATTTGTTCTACAGCGCTGAACTAGAGTTTTTGAAAGACAATTTTGTTCCTCAGTACGAGATTAAGATCGATGAAACAACCTTCGAATGTAAACATTGGAAAAAGTTGACGGGGGAGATGGCCGCAGTCTTTTGCCTTTCAGCATGGAACCCGGAAAAGAACTTCAAATCGCTTCAAACTCTGATGGACAGAGTACTGTTGCACTGCTCTTCACAGCGCATCGAAGTCAACGCCTATGTTCAAGACTTATTCGACGTGCTGCCGCTGTTGCAAGGACGCGGAGCTGAGCTTAAATTTGACGGCCGGGAACTGTCGGATAAGAAGGCGGACTTACAAAAGAGTCACTTCAATTCAGAGGACCTTTTGCGCTTCATGGAAACTGCAAGACTTAGTGCTCTTGCAATGCGTTTTCAGCATCGAATTTCGCTAGCGCCGACCTTTCTTCGTCACCGGGCAGTGCAGAACCTCCGATATCTATTGATTACAAGCGACGAAGGCACTTTTTCGTTGAACGAGCTGAACGACGCGGCATTGATCGAATCAAAATGGGA
Source organism: Poikilolaimus oxycercus (assembly GCA_034700245.1). Lineage (NCBI taxonomy): Eukaryota > Metazoa > Nematoda > Chromadorea > Rhabditida > Rhabditidae > Poikilolaimus > Poikilolaimus oxycercus. The sequence goes on from JAQIXL010001235.1 coordinate 16,355, forward strand.
AAATGTTTTCTTTTCCAGTCCAGCTGTTGCAGTAACAGCCAAGGGCGTCTCGGAACTCCTTCGTGAATGGGGTGAAAATCAAAGGCAAATCGTTGGCGTGCATTTGAAGACGGAAGGAAAATTCAGCCTTGACGATATTCTCGAGAACGTACCGCAAGAGCTGCTAGTGCCGTCCGACAACATGTTTATGGGTGGTGTTCGACTGCAGCGCGAAGACGGTCGAGCAGTCAATGTTTCGCTTGATTTTTGGCAGTCGAAGTCTCTTCGTTTAGTTCAGGACTTCCGCTCATAATTCTTCTCTTGTAAACTGAATTGAAATCGGTATTGTGCTTTTGCCTTCATGTAGTCCCTGTAAAGCGCTCCAATTTTTAACGTTCGATCACGAAATAAAGGTTTTTGAGAAAATAGAATGTAGCCTCGTTAAGCGCTTGTCACTAACCAAGAAGTTATGTTTGGGGAAATCTCGCACGAATTGTAGTTTTTCAATTCCGGATGGGAAGTCTCTCTGTTCCACATCTTTGATTGGAAAGAAAAGGGAAGTTGAACTGCTGATTGTGAGAGCCGCAAGCACAAACGGCCCACGCCATTCAGAGCGCACAGCTAGGCGTCGCCTTTTCGCTCGCCAACCTCTCTCTCCTTTGTGCGTCCATCGATTTTTGGCCCAGTGTGGTTGCCGCCGTGTCTCCGCTGCACTCGCGCGCACATTTTGCTTCCATCTGCTGACTTTCCAAGGCTCTAGCGTTTCAGATTCTTTCAGATTCGTCTTTATACGATGCTTTTTGTTCGTGTGTGTATACCGCACAATCGAAAATCACTACATCACTGACGAAAGCATTATTTCTTGCTGGCACATGTGAATCTCACCAAGGTTTGCTAACTTTCAGCTTTTCCAAAGAAAGTTTATTTCAGATCGAAGCTAATTTTAAAAATAAAGGAAAGAGAATCTTTTCTTTTGAAAACGAGAAATGGCTAATTAATCTACACCCCGAAGTCGTGGGCGTGCGAGAAGGTCGTCAATGAGAAGAAGGTTGGCTTGTGATTGAAACATTGATTTTTGAACGTGAAGACCATCTAATAAGAGAAGCACTGATTCTGAACGTGATTAAATTCGCGTTTTAATGCTTTGTGAAACCGAGTCTGTGGACAAGCAGGGAAATCGTCGGCTGATCGCATCACCACGCAAGGCATCAAAACAAAAACATTTATTTTTCGTATTCAATTGCAATTGTTTCACTCGTCGACTTTCAAAAAAAATAAAGCTTCATTCGACATCTGCCAGACAAACTCTCACTACGTTTTCAGCATCGACGAAAGAGTGATGAACGCCCGTTCTTTCCGCTGTCTGTACTCGTTGAAAAACTATAGGAGGCGCTGCTGTACTTATGGCACAACACAAGAAAACCTATGAAGCACAATTCTCCTTTCATGAAAGATATTTGCGCGTGTATTGCTATTGTGCAACCTGGGTGGCAAATGAAGCCCGAGAGATGATCCCCCTTGGCATCGTGGATTACTCATCTTCAAGTCATTCCTGCTATTTATTCTGATTCGAAGCCAAACACGCGGCTGAACCGAAAAAGCATCCAGCCGCATCAATAAGGTTTCCTTTGTTCCACGTCCTCATTGATATGGCCGGGTGCTCCACGGAACCGTTAATGGATGGAGACGACTAATGGCATCCAAACCTTCCTAGCGCATCTTCTGGCGCCTCGTTGCTTATTTCCTGCTCTCCAGACTCGCTTGTTTCCTTCAAAAAATAATTCGCTTTTTAACAGGTTGCCCGTAGTCTGCACTTCTTGCTGATTGTGTATGGATTACATGTTTTCGATGGAATATTTCAAGCATAGTGGGATCTTCATGGGCCTAAAAGCAACGAATTATTATCTCGAACATTTAAGTAACAAAGCATTCACACTTCTCTGTCTGGCCAATTTACTGCTTCCAGTTTTATCTTCACGTGCTGTTCGTTGTGACGGCCGAAAATGATTGAAGACGTCATTCTGTCTTAACTCGAGGATTAATTTGACACGCTATTCGGTGATCCGATCACTTTGTTGTTCAATGCAAGGATCGAAGACGTCGACTGTGCACTTCTTGCCGAATATCTAAAAGACTTGTGGAACTCAATGCTGTTCAGGAATTTCTCAAAAACGTCGCACTGAACAACTTGTACAAATAAATTTCTTTTTTCGCAGCAAATTCAGACGTTGACACAACATGAGATGGAGCACGGACCAGAGCAGACTGCGCCGCCTGTGCAAGCACCTGTCTGGCCTACCCTCATACTCACGGATTCTCTGCCACGTTTTCATCGATTTCGACAGTCGGGGCTTGATTTGCTGCCCTTTCCCTAGAATTTTTGCGCATCCGTTTTCAGCTTTCGTCTACGCACGACGACTTCTTTTCATGAGCGTAGATGGCATCATCAGTTCATCAATGGATGTATGAAACGCCTTGGGTTGCGCCCAGATTCACCTTCCTGTCCAACTCTTGAGGTTTCACAACGCTGCCAAGGTATTTCGATAACTTTAAGAGAAATCAGTTGTTTGTGACAAGACTCGAGCGGTTCACCACCACAAAGGATTTTGGCATTACAGCCTACAAAAGGTAGGATCACGTTAACCTACAGAACAAAAGTTTTTAGGGTTACGAATCGAATCGCAGATGCCTCTTCCTTATTGTACGCACAGAATGATCTGGACCTATGTTTTTGTTTGAAAACCTGACGCGGATGTTTGATGGCATTGCGTCCATAGTGCCTATCGTTATTGCTAACATGTTAGAAAAGGTTGGCCATGTTAAATTGAAGTATTTCTAGAAAATAATGGCTTATTGTTAGTTACTAGTTCCGAGCGACGGAACCTTTGGGACGAGGCCCTCCTGTTTGTTGAAGCTCGACCATTAACTGACATGAGACAAACCTCCGTTTGTCAGCAATGGAGGTTTGTCGTCTTGAAACCATTCATGGTCATAGAGATGAATCTTGATTTGCGACAGATGAAATTCGTTCTCAAAGGCATAACCAGAGAGTAACAGCAAGAAAATGGGTGATCATACAGATCAAAAACTACCAAGAAGCATCACATAAGAGCCGTTCTCTGGTAGGCCGGGACAAGTGTGGGACAGCAAATTTTAGATTTCGCTGAAACTTTTTGTGTATAGGTAACCGACCACGCTGATCACGATGGTGAC
>JAQIXL010001236.1:0-19540 GCA_034700245.1 Poikilolaimus oxycercus
AGCTTCCCTTCCCCTCTACCCAGAGGGGAAGGCTCCTAGAGAGTTTCCTCTATTGGAATTTGAGAGGAGGATCATCAGTGGAACGACCATCCAATCAGTATCGGTAAAGGGGTTTCACTCCGTTCATCGAACTCTTGAAGCTTGTTGAGAATTTGTACGGTAGCATCAGCAGCAACGGCATATCGGCCCAGCTTGATGGTCCAGCGAGTAGAACTCCGACTTCGATTCCTTTGAACTTTTAGCGTTTCCACATCCGAGTTGAATTCTTTGCTTCGCCAAAAGCGAAACTCCGGTCCGACGGCAAAAATGCCGCCAAAGACAGCGCGTACATTCTGCCCGAGATAAATGGTCAAAGCGTGAGTGCGACGTTTCTTGAAAGAAGACTTGTGCTCCTCGATGAAGTCGTGGTAGCGTCGGCAAGAACGATGAACGGCAAGAAGATCGGGAATAGGGAGGAAGGAGAATAAATGGAGCAACGCTTCTTGGGATAGATTGTCCATGGTTAACAAATCGCAGCGGCGAAGGTATGCCCTTTTTATATTTAGTCAGGGTGAGAGAATGCTGCCTCAGCATTTTCAGCATTTGACGCAAGATTGCGTAACGGGCCGGGCAGTGTGAAGTCGCAGCAGCGGAAGCGCTCAATGAGATGACGAAATGCGCGCGGCAAGAGCTGAGGGTCATGGACTTCATCTTCGCTTGCTGATAAATCTTTATGTACCCGTGGTAAATGTTATTTGCAACACTTGTGAGTTCGTACGTAGTATGTATACACGGCGTTTTAAATAATAACATTACGGCGTCGTAATAGTTCTGTAGTGCGCTGTAAAATTTTGGAGAGTTTCTATCGCTTCCTGAAAGTTTGGTCGTTCCCTTGGTGTCGGATTCCAACATTTTCGAGCGAAATCAAATCTGAAAGTTTCCAATAGTTTTGAAACTTCAGTGACATACAATTCTTGCGGACATCTTGCAGGCTTGTCCAACTGGAGAAAACTCTTGGACTTTGTCCTTCCAGGTAATCGCCCGAAAGCAAAAATGTCATAGACCACAGAGCCAAACGCATAGTAATCGCCCTAAATCATTGCCTGTACGGAGACTTTTCAGACCATGCGAGAGAATTTTTTCCTCTTTTCAATTGATTCAGGCGCTGTCTCGGGAGGCACAGGCACATCGGAGCCTTGTCGAATATAATAGTCGCTGGTAGTCCCCTTTGCAAGCCCAAAATCCGCTATTTTTACGATGAGAGTTCCATTGACAACAGTGAGAAGAAGATTCCTTGTTGCGAGGTCACGATGAATGCACTAAAGTTTAAAAAATTCTGATAAATTGTATTTGTAGCGTACGTTGTTCGCATGAATATGCTGCATTCCTTCAGCGGTCTGGAGGACGAAGGAAAGAAGATGAAAAATGCAGATGGAGCAGCCATCTTTCCAAGACTCACTAGTGTCATCCACAGCTTCAACTGCCTCTTCGACAAATAATCCGTCGCGATCGATTCTTTGAAGAAATCTTCTTAGATCTCCGAGTTCGCAAAGTTCAATGACAATGTAAACCCTAAAAAAACCAGCTAAGTAGTGAGGAAGTAAATAATCAAACCGTTGACTTGCAGCTTGGTATGAAAGACCCATCAACTTGAGGATATTTCGATGAGAGGGAATTTTTGTCAGCGCAATGGCTTCGTCGAGCGTAGAATTGGCATTGAGGCATCGCTTAACAGCGACCTTTAGTGTTCCGCCGCCGGTAGTGTTTAAAATTGCCTCTCGTACTGTACCAAAGTGACCCTTGGCGATCTAAAGACTCCTCGAGTGATTGCAACAACTCACGTATGTACAATCATGGTCTTCGCAAAGGATCCATGAAATTCGATCAAATTTGATATCCCAAAATGGATTTTCGAGCAAGAAATTGATGACCAGGCGAAGAGCTGCTTGAGACAACGGGTCTTGCTGAACTTTCCTCGACTCTCGATCTGCTTTAGACGTATTCTGCAAAAGATCGTCAACTCGCAATAACTATGAAAAGGCATACAACATCCTTTGCTTTAGACGTGTAGTCGTCGTAGGAGTCGATCATTGAAAGACGCTTATCCGGCATCTTTTCAATAGTTTCTTCTGCGACACTCGAAGCTGAAGAAGAGAGCTGACTGCAGTTTGTTCCATCTCCAGTGTCGGATAAATGCGACTGAAAAAGTTTGCTAAAAAAATTCTCCTCACATCCCGAGAATGCAGCGAAGTTGAGTAGTCAATCAATAAAGCCGATGAAGGATGTTCATCATGCTTTGATTCGCCGGAATCACAAGTGGAAGAGGGTGTGTTTGGTGGAGGAAATGTTGGTGGTATCTCATGGATTCTTTCCGGGATTGTTTCGTATATTGCCTCGGTGGTAAGTTCCTGAAAATTGCTTATTCATCATTTTGCGAAAACCAGGTGATCAGCAGATGCCGGGTCGGACGACGGAAGCAATGTGTCAACTGTTGAGTTGGAAGTCGGTTTGTCAGGATCTTCGGTGTCGGGCGGCGAATATTTCGGACGTTTGCTGAAGATGGCCCATCTTTTCCACGATGCTTTTCGCTTCTTCCGTTGACAGAGCACACAACAAAGACCTCCAACAAAGAGGACCAAAATAAGGAAGATGATGACGACCAGTCTCGCCAACAACGGATGTTCCGGCTGCGAAAGATAATATACTCGAAGCTAGTGTCTTACTTGTGGATCGTCTTCAGCTCCGGAACCTGACAGCTTTGTCGCGTTTCTTTCACTAGGAGTCACTTTGAGCGAGCATGTCATTAGAACAACAGGACGGCCATTTATCACGGTTGAGGCGTTGTACCTGGAAAACCCTTCATTTCGCTATAAGATTCACTCACACGCCGGAATCGTTTGAAAGAAGCGAACTGATGCTCAAGGAATAGTAAAGTCTTCTAAGATTGCGACTGAATTCCCCCTTCTCCTTAAAGCCGCAGAAGTACCGATCCTCATAGAAGTAGTCTTCCCCGCAGATCGTCACGTTCTTCGGTGCGTTTTTGGACTAAAAACAATTTCAACATTAGATCACGAGAACTTGCCGTCCAGATTACTTCGGGAAGTTCGAAATCTTTTCGATAGGCCATTTCAAAAGCACAAGTTGCGTCGCCGTCTTCTTCTTCTACCAGACCCTCTCCTAAGTTGCTCACTATCGCCAAGTGATCGGCCACGATAATACGCTTGGGTTTCGAGTTCCCTCCTCCAGAAACACAGAAATAATCTCCAGAATTCCGTGATGTAATGTTGACTATGTTGACGCTGACAGTCAAAGAATTTTCCGACGCATCGGTCCAAAATCGACCCATCGGTCCAAGATTTCGATTTTTGCAGTTAGGGCATTCGATTCGGAGCTCTTTCTTCTTTTCCATTGGAGTAGATAGAGGAACATCAAATACACATGTAATAGACAAGTTGCCTCCAGCGATTGGTATTTCGGGAGTGGAAATAGGAATAATGTCACGAACCGACCGAATATCAGTTCTGCGATTGCTAGACAGCGGCGTAGGGAAGGCACAAACAATGATATGGATGAGGAGCGAGGCGAGCAGTCGACGAAGAAGACGCATGCCGCGAAGCGCAGTTGTGGGGCACCCACATAGAAAGTGTGATAAGAAAACGCACTCGACCAGACCCGTGAGCGCCGCACCTTAGACTAACCCTCTTCCCCACATCAACTTTCGAAACCTACAAGTATAGAAACACCCTATTTTATGTTCAGAAAGCATATTACGTTAAACATCTTACGTAATACGTTTTGCTGTTACGTAATACCATGCACCATGCGTAAATGAAAAGTTTCGCTTTGAAAAAAATCGCACGGATTTAGCGTTCAATATTAGCGCGTTTTATGAGTTCGGAAGCTTATTGTATTGAAAAAAGTGTCGAACCGTTTTCTTTTCTTTCCTCCTACTCTGTTGTGTCTCGTGATGGTGTCGGACGGTCGAGGCTTCTCGCCGCAGCGATTAAAGGCTCTTATCGCAAGTTCAATGCGGGTCCTTGCCACGACTGCCGTCATACCCTTCGTTCTCTTCGTTCATTTTTCGAAAGCCGAATTTCATCACTATTCACGACATTCGGTGAATTGTCACGTAATCTTTCAAAACAAAAGTTCATTATCAATCGCGGTCAGGCGTGTGGCTGAGAAAGTTATCGACTCGCCCGAGCCGGTGAGTCTGCTTGCCGGTCGAAAAAACCAAAACATTTCAGCTGATCGAAATTGCGCCGTTCTTGCTTGAATGTAACCGACAAAACTTCTATCGTTTCATTCAGTAAGCAACATTTTGCCTGTGATAGGACTTGATTTTAGGCTTGTTTACCACGAACTGTTTTTATGGAGACACGCGAGAAATGACATCATGTGGCAATTTACGTGGAGGTTTTTAGTCTTTGTTCAACGTTGGGCACAGTTTGCTACGCCTTGTTACAAACGGGTTTGTAAGGCTTCCTCAAGAAAGAACAGCATTAGAGACCGATTTGCAACAGAAATGAGCAGCTGAACGCTTTTTTCAATTTGACTCAAATGCTCGATGGACCCGATTCCGTCCTGTTGTTTCTCGATGCGCAGCCAGATTTGGAATTCGTAAGTGGGCCCCCTATTAAAAATCGTTTAGCGATTTCTGTCGCATCTGATCGACGATTTGTCTAACTGTGCTGCTGTGTCACGACAGTGCCGAGGAGCGAAAGTAAGTGCATGAACATATGATGGGCATCTTGCAGGTGCGACGGAAAAAGACAATAGAAGAGCTTGCAACTGTGGCGCCGCAGATTCGTGAAAACTCTCAGAATGTAAGCGCCTTTGTCGACTGTGGTGGTCAATGACGCAGTCTTTTATGAGCCGCGTGCACGCTGCTGCGGAGGCAAAGTTGCGCAATAACCTAGACGCATCAAAATTTCCCAACGCAGACGTAAGAGATAACCGTAACCAATAGGCAATTTCCGACGTTCAGGATGTCTTGCAGCTACTTGAAAGAAGCTACTCGACTGTCGTTTGGAAAGTTGTTCTTCTGCGCTGTGCTGATGGTGAAATTCCAGTTCTAAAAGCGCAGCGTCTCAGCTATTTAACGGTTTGCATAGCTTTTTCTTGTTGCCATTTTTTTCAGATTCGCATTGACGGTTGGTATCTTTTTATTCATGGAGTGGATCGAGGTGGGAAGTGCAAAACCAGGGACCTGGACGCTTTTGAATATGAAACGGAAAAGTGGAAAGACTCGATAAGTCTGTAAAAGCGTGCGTAACATTAACGTGAATGAGGCTTGCAGAACGAGGAATTCAAAATCAGCACAAAATTCAGCTCTCAACGCGTGTTGGGTGGCTGCATGACAAATTAATGGTAGACTTTTTCAAAACGTAACTTAGTGCTGTTTCCTTCAGAAATCCTACCAAAATCCAGAACCGATTACACTCGCATGGAACGATTATGGCACAGACACGCGATGTTTTGAGTATCAATCCTCGGGCTTGACGATTCCTTCGAAGAACGTTGATGTGTCGCCTTCTTCCAACCTCACTTATAGACTTTACTTTCTATTCTGTTGAAAAGAAACATTGTATTCTGTTGAACATTTTTTCCTGGACAACATTATAGACCGTTATTATGCCAAAATGCATGCTTTATTGCTCGTTATCACCCAAGCCAGTGGTTTCCGTTACAAAGTCAGCAGGCTCTAGTGGCTTAGAGTTATCCAGAAGATCGTAGGTCTTTCGGTCGACGGCGTTTTTTCGCTTGCGGAGCGCTGGTGACTTTGAAACGCTGGCATCACCGTGTCTACAATATGCATTTTATATCGTTTGGAACTCTCACGTGCTATCAACGCTGTTTGGTTCGTCCGAATCCTTCCTGGAAACGCCGTTTTATGCATTGCAAAATTGCACAAACTTTTTTGTCAAGCATTTGATTGCGATCCAAATTCCTAAACCCAAAATTGTCGCGGCAGCCAGAGTAGATCCTACTCCAATTTCAATGATCCAATCTTTCCATAGGCTCCGGTTTGTTGTGCAAGCGGGTAAATCTTCAAGTTATTCATGATGAGTCGTTGAACAAGTAGTCTTACCGTCGGAATAGTCAGCGCAGGCCTTGCAATAAAAACCGCCGATCCTATCAAAGCAGTTGCAGCCGTCATTGGTCGCATTCGGCGTGCCATGGACACAGATGATTTGCTCGCAATGGTCACCCGTCCAGTCCTCATCACACTCGCATCCATTATTTTTCGTGGGCTTTCCATGACCATTGCAGATTCGGACGTCACAGATGGGGCCAGTGTAACCAATACTGCACCGGCAAGGTTGACCCTTCTCCTCGAGCATCTTGCGACCATGACCCGAGCATTCGAGATCATCAGCGTACCCGAGAGTTCCGAGAGTACCCGCTAGTATAATCCAGCCAACACTACTGAACCCCATAGCGGCCTGAAATCAGAGATTGTAAGAAAAAAAACTGCAAGAAAAAAAATCCAGTAAAGAAAACCGTTCAGTAAGGAAATAATCTCCATATGGACTAATTGTAAGGAAACAAAAGACTAGAGAAGGAAGAATGCGGGGAAGCGAGAGGCGAGAAAAACACGCAATCACGCAATTGTTATCACTAATAAGCCTACTCACTGGTTGGCCATTGATGGGTGGGGGGACGTCTAGAAGGCGTAACAACGCAAATCTGTCAACTTACATAGTTAGTGAACATTTGGAAACATTTAGGCGCGAATATTGCGCTGCGCAGCTAAGTTCTTTTTATATGCGCGGTATATTTATACAACCAAACGTCGCAAATTTCCTCCCCAATATGGAGTGACGGGATGGGTGAGTAAGCCCGATAAGACCACGCGCATTCCCCACCGTCACTGTGGCGCCGTCGAAATGGAAACGTAACTGGTGTGGTGGTTTGCCCAAACATTATACCAATGAAAAACTGCAAACAAGTTTTCAGCGCCGGTTTCTTCATGACAAACAAAAACAACTGCCGTTCAAGCAGATGAATTGCTAAAGTTTGACGCCCAGCTTTTTCCCCAGCATTCACTAAAACCGTTCGCCATATGATTCGTCAATAGTTTCAAAAAAAAGAGGTGCAAGCAGAAAGACAAGAAAATGCAGGATGATATCATGAAGTGAATCCTCCAACCGGTATGCTGTCACGTAATCACAAAATGTGATCTCATCGTTGACCATTTGCAAGCTCAATCTGGGAACTTTCTGGCAAAGTCAAATAATCTACGAACGATTAAATTGTGCCTTGCGCAGTAGAAGGATTGAGAAAAAGAAGAAAGCGGAAACAAGCAACAGCATTTCCAATTTTCTGCAAAAACGACGCGCAGCCCTGGAGCCATGGCGGCAGCGTCTCGCAGAGCGGCGCTGATATGAGTTTTGACCCGCGCTTTGGCAAAGCAGGCGCAGTCTTATAGGCATCAATGTTGTAAATCTGATAAATCTTTAGTTGACGAATGGCCAAAAATAGTTATCTGCACCAGAGTTGGGATTCGATATGAAAAATTCGATATTTTAACCTTTCGATATTTTGACAGTTCGATATTTTCGATATCGATATCGCATTTTTCGATAAAATATCGAAAATGTTTTTTTTTTACTTTACGGTATCGATACGATTCGATACCCAAATCTAATCTGCACGCCCTCACAAGGGGATCTCACCGACGCGACACAATCAACGACAACGAACAGAAGCAGCGTGATCAATCAGAACGAATTTGAAGACTCTTATTATAAGAAGGAAATAGACGAAACGACACAAAAAATTGGGCATCTGCAAGTGTGTTGTCATAAAAAAGCGCGACATCATCGATTGAGAAGGAGAGGGGGAGAGATAACAGTCGCCCGCCGTCTCTCTCAGGTTGAAGCGCTTTTAGAGACGAATCATGTAGACACACCGAACGCATCGAATTCAAACCATTACATATTTGCAAACAGCAAAGATTAATATAAAGAACGCACTCAACGTTGCCTTATTACACTTGAATGACAGATGACTATTACGGCGGGGAACATCGGGCTTTAAATTTGCAAACAAAAACAGAAACCAACCCCCCTTCACCCGCTTTATCAAACGTGTCACGCGCAGTCAGTCTTCACCTCACTATTGATCGTGAAAGCAAGGGTGTGCAGAGCAGACTGACTGCGAGCAGAAACTCCCCATCGAAACGTCACGCCGCGCATACATGGCGACTGACTTCAACGAAGTTTTGATGGATCGTCTGAAAAAAATCTTGCCTATACGACCGAAACGTTTGCAGTTATGTATAGCAATTCATATGAAGCATCTGACATGGCGCGGTTTCATGAAAAGGCGGAAAACAAAGATTCGCCATGACCCGGTGAAGCGACGCTTTAGGCTCTACGTCTTCGACTCCGCCCACGGAGGCAAACAATTGATACGGCAAAACAGAGAACCTCGTTTTTGACGTCCGCTTGTGACGTTTTGCTTTCTTTCTCGAGCGCAAATTTTTGGGTGCGGTGAACTTTCAGCGCAAATGCACTTACTATCAACTTGCCTGCTCATTGTCGTCTTTCGTGGTGAGTAGCGCTGTTTTTCAGGAGACTTTGCAGCATTCAGTCGAGACTTTGGTCATTGTCTACGACAATTGGACAACTCTCGATAAATTCTCCCATGAGCTATGAGCGAGCCTGGGGGGCGGTTTTGTGGCAGCAATGCGATTCTACTAATTCACCTCTTGAGCTAGGTTCTCCTTCATCGAGCATTTTGCTGGCGCCGATACGAATGAGAACCTTTCGAATAAGAACGTTAGGAATGAGAACTCTCGAATGAGAACTATACGCTTCAGAACCATGCAAAATGAGAACCCATCTCTTGAGAACGCACCGTTTGAGAACCCTACGTTTAAGAACCTTCAGTTTATGCAAAATGATCTGTTTTCTACTGCGGAAAGCAGAGGGCTCGCTCAGGCTTGTTGACTACAAAGGGAAAACTGACGCCTAAACTGTTCAATAGAGATCTAATCCTATCAGTTCGCATCCACCCTCGTCCTGGGCAGGCGTCTTCAAGACCTCCTTGACCGATCCTTCACCTTCAGCACATAAGGGCTTTTCAACTTTTAGATAAACCTTATTGACGATCGTTCTATGTGGAAAAGGTTGAAAGACGCTCAAAACGCTCTCAAACGAGCACTTGAACCTCCAAGGTTCAGCAAAATTAGAATAAAACCAAGGTTCTTAAACGTAAGGTTCTCAAACGGGATATTCTTATTTTCGGGGTTCTTAGAATGCGGATTCTCATTTCAAGGTTCTAATGCACGGGTTCTCATTTGTGAGGTTCTCATTCAAAAGGTTCTCATTCGTATCGGCGCCGTCGAAGCGCATAAAGACAGAAATCAACGAGCCGTCGTCCTCATACACTGACACGTTAGAGGTCGAAACCGTAAACTGGTGAATTAGTGCTGAAGTGAAAACATGGAAATCTTTAGTGGAATGTTCGACACACGCGATCCATTCTCAATTTCATCCGTGGATGTTCATAGGATCGCCAAGTATGAAGACGAGTCGACTAAAGAGAGGTTTGCCGTTCTTGAAATGATACATTTTGGCTTTTGTTCAGATCTGAAGAACCTTTAGAACGTGCCGATGAAGAAACGTCGACTGTGTCCTCAAGTTCCAGCAATGCTAATGACTACACCTCCTTCATCGAGAGTTCACAATTCGATTTCGAAGACGAGTAAGCACTTCTCTCGTAGAAATTTCGATCCTGCAGAGGCTATGGAGCACCGTTATTCTTCAAAAACCACCGTCACACCGACTACATTCTTCACATTTGCCGCTACGATCGCTGGAAGTCGTTCGTCTTCATGCCTCATCAAAGTTACTGGAAAGCCAAAAAATCAATGCGCTTCATGTGCTTCGACAAGTCGTGCCGCTATGAAATGTAAGTTTTCAGCGTGAGTGAAAAGTTTTTAGAACTGTGTCGAAGAACAAAATCCTCAACGATCCTCAGCAGATTCGTGACAAACGTTGCCAGAAGGGGCATACCTGTGCCGGCATGGAAACATCCGCCTTTGTGAATCACATGCTCCTCTATCATGTTTACATCACTGTTGCTTCAAAAGAAGTCGAGGCGTCTGTGCCTTACAATGAAGCAAGATTCGGCCAAGCCGTCCTCGACGAGCTGCGATATCATCCAGCCTTTCATGTAAGGCAAAAAACGTATCAAAATCTTCAGGTCCTGAGCGACAAGGAGAGAAAAGAGGCGATGTACTGGTATGAACGCTCTGTGGCCGCCGACGCTCGCTACATTCAGCGCGTCCGAGAAGTATTCATCAAGGCCAAAGAGCAGCGTGACGCAAGAAAACTCGGCTTTCAGAAAGTGAATAGCTCTTCTTATTGCTAGTTCAGAGTTGCCATTGATCGTTGTTGAAAAGTTGTGCAATCGCGTGCAAGTAAATTTGGAAAAGAAACTGCTTCAACACTTTACAACTCAAAAACTTTCACATAAGAGCGAAATTCAAAATCACAATTGAGAAACAAAAGAGTGTTCATTCGCTACACCTGCAATCGTCCCAGCAAGCTTCATGGCACACTCCAGGTAAGAGTCTCTGTAGGAACCAAGGAGAGCTTCCAGCTGGCTGCCGATGACCATCGCTGTTGCCGCCGCCGCGGCCCTCCTCTGCGCCTCTGCTGCACCGATAGGCGGTGGTCCCGGTAGGTTTTAGCTTCCACAGCAATGTGGAAGCGCTCTTATAAGCCAGAAGCTGCTGTGTCAAATGAGACAAAAACAACCCAATGAGAAACGTTTCAAGCAGTTTCAAAGCTCGTTTATAATGATCGTGACGTTGCAGCGTCGTGCGACATTGGAACGGCGTTTCCGACGCTGACGAAAAACGAGAAATTCTGGCTCCTCGACCTCGAAAACTGCACCGATATCCGCCCGAAAGACTACTTTCTGGGTAAGCCCGGAGAGGGAAATGCATTCAGAAGCAATTGCAATGAAGTCAACTAAAACATGAAAGTATTGCAAGGCAAAGGCTCTAAAGCCTAATTGAAGCGGAAAACGAACCAGCCGCCATTGCCAATGTCTGAAAAACGATGACTTTGGATGCTTTTGCATTTGAATGCTCAGTCCAGACTCACGTGTAGTGTGTGGCGGTTGTGTTGCTGCAGCCGCGCTCAAGGGGGCTAATTGCAAACGGCCTCTCGGTTTGGCAGAATGGAGAGAGAATGAACAAATTTTCTTTCTCATTATCATCAGTATTTTTTTTGCATTTCTGATTGAATGCAAAGGCAACTTGATCTGTTTCAGGTTGGATGAGGACGCTCCACCCGCCGGTGTACTGCGGTCTGTGGGCGGAGGACCTCGACGAGAAAAATGAGCAGCTGGTTAGCATGTCTCAAGAGTCGCAACTTGACTTTAGATTGGAATCGGAGTCGTCTCGTATCTCATTGGAGTGCGAGTCAAAAAGGACAAGTCTGGGTTTGTCACATAAGAGAGCAAAACAGGAAAGAGGCTTCAGAGGAGCGCCGACCCTCACGTGCTCGCTGCTCTCGATGCAGCGAGGCACCGTCGACTGCAAGAATGATCTGCCCCAGTACGGTCTCACTGTCGAGGTCTCTCAGAAGGCCGGCTGCTCTCAAGTCCTCCTGCTCACTCCGGGGTAAGATGGAGAGAGTCTCAACATTCAGAGCTTCTGCAACAACGATGGAAGCTGAAAATAAATGTGACGAAAAGAAATAAAGTCCTTCATGAAGTCTTGGAGTCACTATTATTGAATGGTGAAATGCGAATTCGAGCCACAACACTACCAACAACCGATACATGCCTCTTCCCAAACAGAAAAAAAAGCACTGATATGAAACGAATTACTGAACTGCATAGCAACAGATAAATGTTTTGTTTTCAGCAATTACCCTGATGACTGGACGACGACGGCCGCGATTCCGCGTCCCCCCGAAGAGCCCGAAGAGAAGTGTGGCGCCTACGAAGCGTCTGTTCTTGCTTCAAGGGAGAAGGAGAGCATTCAGTGGCTTTTGGGTGTGTCTCGCGCTGGCGATCATCTTCACGATCTTCGGCATCGCGTCCACCTTCTGCTGTCTCATGCTCGCCACGAACGCCTTTGTCCGTCAGCCACCCAACGACGTCCATCACCACCAAGCCCACGTCCAGACCGTGCCCGCACCGGGACGCGGTCACGTGGGATCGGACAAGAGTGAATTCCTCCGCTCGGAAAGGACCCATTCCAGGCGCGCCAGATCCGGCGCGGCCGGGCAGCTCGACAGGACCCTGTGTTGTCGCTGACAAGAGCCCGCAGCAGTCGCCTTCGAAGACGGCGGTGTCGTCCAAGTCCGCCAAGTCGGCGGCCAGCCTCCGAACGGCCATCGTGAGATGATAGAAGGAGACCTTCAAAGAAGAGCTTCAGCCCGACATGGTTCGCTCGCTGTCGAAGTCGACTTCGAAGAAGAAGTCCTCGAAGTCGGCGAAGAGCGCCGGCGCGGCAAAGCCGACTCCGGCCGAGTCGTCGCCCAAGAAAGAGAACAAGGAGGAGGCTGCGGGCGAGAGCGCCAAGGTTCTCATCAAAAGAAGCTGTAATTGGCGCAGAAACCGAAGACGCCGCCGGCCGCGGAGTCCGGAAAAGCGGCGAAGAACCAGACGTCCGAGTCGGGAAAGAAGCCCGCCTCCGAGAGCGGCAAGGTTGAAGAGTCGGAATCCTCTCAAGACAATGGCAGAAGGTACCGCCGCCGGCCTCGTCCAAGAAGGCGGCTCCTGGTAGCGCCAAGGCGCTGCCCCCGAAACCGGCGGAGAAGAGCGAGTCCCGCATGGCAGCGCCGCCTCCGCCCGTTGGTGCCGCGCCGCCCCGGGAGAACTCGCAGAAGGTCGCGCCCGCCAAGGCCGAGGAGGTCTCTAGTCTTATTTAGAGTAAAAGTTGCAGAAGCCGCGGGAGCCGCCCTCGGCCAAGAACGTCCAGTCGGCGCCGAAGCCGCCGAAGTCGGGAGACGTTTGTTTACTCTCCAAAGGAAAGAAAGCCTTTCAGACGGAGCCGAAGTCGACGCAAATCGGCACGACGACGGGGAGCCAGACGAACGACGAGACCTCCGATCCTTCGACCTTCAACAATCCCAATGCCTAACAGCCATAAACGTCTTCTCAGTTCCAACATTTGTATTTGTAACATGTTGAAAGCGTTGTATGCACAACGAAGATGATCAAATTGGAGATTCCTTGGCATGGAGCTCTTATTGCTGAGTATAAAGTTCACAAACGAAAGACTTCTTGTTGCTGCAATCAGCGACAGTCCACTTTCCTGTTGAGGCCGAGATGAACACACAATCCCCCGTGTTTGTTGGTTGTCCATTATCCCAGTGCTGGTAACTGCTCGGCTGGTTGTCATCCCATGACCACGTGCCATTGTCGTTTCGAAGAAGACCGATCCAAATTTCAGCATTTTTGCTCAGATCTGGAAACCGGATCACAATAACAAAAACTCAAACATGCCACGAAGTTCGCTGTTTTCAAAGTGGTTTGCCACGCTAACCAGGACTGACGAATCGTTTTGGCTTCGGCATGCTCTAAGGGCATCGAAAATAAGCCAACTACTGCACTGTGATAACCAATTCAGAGCTTTACCTGTGCGCTGTGATAGGAGTAACATTTGCCTTTATGAGAGCCTGACAATATCCAACCCGAAGGACAAATTGAGGATCCAGATGATGTTGTGGGGAGTCGAGTGGGCACAGTTGACGGCGTAATTCTCGTTGAGAGCGTCGTTCCGTTAGGATTTGGATCGTTGCAATCCGAAGAGTCGCAACAACTTCAAGTGGCAATTTGACATTAGAAGTGTCGCCTACCATTGTCGGAGGTCTTCTTGAAAAACAAAGTCGCAACCATTCGCGAGAGTTGACCAGTCACACGAATAAGAAGTAGCGCAAGTGTAGAGCGTTACACTGTTACCGAGAAAGTTTGTTCTCCAGCTGAGACTAGTACAGATGCCATAACAAGGCAAAAGACCGGCATCCACTCCTAGTGGATCGCTATTGGTCCAGAAACCATTGTAACAGAGTGTTGAAGCCGAGGTCGGAGCAGGAGAAGGAGCGGCGCCAGGAAAATAAGTGCAGTAAGAAGAATTACAAGCACAAGCATAAAGAGAATCGTCCCAAGATGGTGTGACACAATTATTTTCGCCGGCTGGAATAAGAAAAGCGTCGAGGAGCTCCGGTGTGAAACAAGAAGAAATCACTGCAGTGTCGCCGTAGTAGAATGTGGTTCGCATTGAGCCGCAGAATTGTCCCTCAAGGCATGAAATATAGTTAAGGTCGGCGTAGGTAAGTGACGTCGCACGCCAGTCCACGGCGCAAATGATGCACTCACATGGTCTCAAAAGCGCAGACACGGCGATCAGAGCGAGCAGCCGCATTGCTGGGGTCGAGGTGCAGTTTGATAAGCGCTTCGAGACGCTCTCAACAACCTGAATCGGCAGATCAGAAGCCCTCTCACTTCAGCAGACCACAAGTCTTGTGTGAAGAAAACAGGAACCCTCAAGTACGAACTCGTGTAGTGTGCAAGCCAGTTTTACACTTTAAACCTCACAAATAAAGCTCACACACAAAAGACTTGGACCCATCACAATCAGCAACGATCCACTTTCCAGAAGATCCAGAGACATAAACGCAATCGCCTTTCTTCGCCGGCTGCCCGTTGTCCCAATGCGTGTAGTTGCTAGAATGGCCATCAGCCCATGACCACTTGTTGCTATTGGTATCATCGCGAATCAGGCCAATCCAAGTATCAGCTTTTGACAAGTCTAAAAAGATCAAATTGCAAAGCAAAGAGGTTAACAAAGGACCTCGAATCTCGCTATTCTCAAACGTGTTGGCGATACTCACAAGAACGGACTTGCTGGCCTGGCTTCGACACGTTCTCAAGCCTTCAAAATACGACATCTGCCAAAGTTTTACTTCTTTCAACTTCGCTTACAGATTTGGACTGAAAAGTGTAGCATTTGTTCTGCTCGCTGCCAGAGAGAGTCCAGCCACTTGGGCATGTTGACGGTCCTGAAGTAGTCAGAGAAGTGGTGGCCGTGTTCCTCGGTGCTGTTGGAAGGTTATTTGGTGGATAATAGTGTGCCACGGGATCGATGCAATCATTTGAGTCGCAGCAACTAAATCGGCAATTTATCGTAGAAAGGTTCGACGACTCGCCATTGTGTAAGTGAATTCTGCCAAATCATGTCGCAGTCGTTGACAAGTTCCGACCAGAAACATGTGGCCTGTGTGGCACAAGTATAGAGTTCGAGGCCAAAGTAAGGATAGCCCATTTGGAAGGAATAGGAAGTACACACGCCATTGCAAGGCAAAAGCCCAGCGTCTACACCCACTGGCTTGCTGTTGTTCCATAATCCGTTATAGCAAAGTTTCGTCGCAGTGGTCGGTGCTGGCGTCGGCAAGACAATACTGGGATTGTAGGTGCAATAATTGCGTTCACAAGCACAAACAGTGAACCACGTCTCGTTCGAACAGTTATGACCACTGTTTATAATGTCGAGGGACTCATAGAGTTGAGGAGTGAGACAGAAAAAGATCATGAAAGGAGCGCTGCCAGTCAAGGTCGACTGAATCGTGCCGCAATACTGGCCTTCTAAGCAGGAAATAAAGTCAACGTTGATGTAGTCGTCGGTCAAGGCTCTCCAGCCGACAGCGCAAATGAGGGCATCGCTGGAGTGTCGGACGAGAAGACCAGCAAGAATGAGCGAGAGACCGGCAAGACGCATGGAAAGCGGCTGATCTGATAAGCTTTCAAGAAGACGGCGGGGGTCTAGGTTGGACCTTCGGTTTTTATGAACAAGATCAACTGTAGTGGAAACATTACATATTGTCAAACTTTTAGTTGCAAATGTCAAATTGTCAAGAAGTTCGAAGTTCACAAATAAATAGCATTGTGCTATTGCAGTCAACGACAGTCCACTTTCCAGACGACGATGACAAGAAAGCACAATTGCCAGTGTTAGATGGTTCTCCATTCTCCCAGCGCAGATACGAGACCGACGCAGAATTGTCCCAGTTCCAGCGAGAATTGTTATCAGCGCGATGGAGGCCTAGCCAGGCATCCATATTTCCAATCAGATCTGTTGCAATTACCTACTGATTTCATGTTTTCTAACCTCGAATCTCGCCATTTTCAAAAGAATTCTGAATGCCGATGAGATGTGATGTACGGTCGTCAACCTTGCACGCGTTCCGCGCATCATCATACGCTAACTAAAAGCTTGATAATTGTCATTAAAAGTTGGATCAATACATTTTCTGCGTGATGGCGATAACATTTGTCTTCTGAAGAAGCTGAATGAATCCAACCAGATGGGCACGCTTTTGCTCCAGGAGGAGTTGGTGTTGATGGTGACGGTGTAGAAAATACATTATTGAAGGGATCAATGCAATTTGAGGTGTCGCAGCAACTGCAACATACAATAGGATGAAACTCATGAATGACAAGAACAGACCATTGTTGACTATCAGATCCGACTGCTCTGTCGCACTTGTTGTTAATCTTCCAAACACATGTCTTATTTGTGGCACATGTGTAGAGCGAGATTACTTTGTGTCCATTTGTGGCAAAAGTCAAACTAGTGCAAACGCCATAGCAGGGCAGGAAACCGCCATCTGTTACTGGCTCGCCATTTACCCAAAAGCCGTGGTAGCAGAGCTTTTCAGTTTGAAGCGGCCCGGCTGGACTAGGCTTCATATCGGAATTGCAATTACTGGTATTGCAGGCACACACTGTAATACTCGAATCCCAAGGTTGAGCCACGCATTTAAAGGGACTGTGAGGAAAGCTAAATGTCGAGTAGTCTTCCGGTGTAATACAGGAGTAAAAGTTAACGATCGCATTGCTAGAATCCGTGAAGGTGAACCTTCCACAAAGTTGATCATCCGAGCAAGCGGCATAATCGATGTACTCATAAAGGGGCCAATTCTGCCAGCCCACGGCGCAGGTCAGTGGACTTTCAGGGCGACATTGAGGATAGAAGAGGGCCAAGAAGAGAAGGAGTTCCAGGACGCTCATTGATTGCATGAAGCTTGATAACGCTTCTTGAGGACTCCAATGGAAACCAAGAACTGAAGCACGAGCAGAGAAACGAGGTGCAGGGTTCAAACAAGCACGACTAGAGAGCTTGATACGTGAGACTTTATTGCCTCCGCTTGCGCTTCACTACACGTTCTTGAGAAAGAGTTCGCAAACAAATTGCCTCGTGCTTCTGCAGTCATCGGCAATCCACTTTCCAGTGGTTGAAGACATAAAGGCACAATCACCGTCAGTTGACGGCTGCTCGTTATCCCAGTGTAAGTAAGAGAGACCTTGCCGATCCACCCAAATCCAGTCGCTGTCACCTCGATAAAGACCAATCCACAAATTGGCGTTGTCAGTCAAATCTGAAGCAGCATATGAGTTGACAATGATAAAAACCTCGTATTTCACTGTTTTCAAAGCCGTTTTGTATGCTGACCACAACCGATTTGACAAAAGAGCTTCGACAGATTCGCACTGCATCGAAGAGAGTCATCTGAAAGTCGCTTCTTCAAGCTTGTTCTAATTGTAAGATTTACGGCTTCCGTGTGAATGAAATAACATTTGTTCGGTTGTGAAGCGGAAGTGGTCCATCCAGAAGGGCAAACAATAGGCGGAGTTGTAGTCGAAGTCGAGGGCATGATCGATCTTGTTGAATGGATTGTTGAAACTGTGGAATGAGTGGTCGCTGTGTATCCTCCGTGATACGGATCCATGCAGTTCGAGCTATCACAGCAGCTAAATCAAT
Organism: Poikilolaimus oxycercus; assembly: GCA_034700245.1. Lineage (NCBI taxonomy): Eukaryota > Metazoa > Nematoda > Chromadorea > Rhabditida > Rhabditidae > Poikilolaimus > Poikilolaimus oxycercus. The sequence continues at coordinate 17,774 of JAQIXL010001236.1, forward strand.
TCATAGCTAATAAGCGATGAAAATTTACCACTGTCGAAGTTGACTCGGATAAACGTCTTCACAGTCATTGCTGAGCTCCGACCAACCACAAGTATACGAAGTGCCGCATGTGTAGAGCGTGATGTTATTGCCGTAACCAGTTGTCATGCTCAGACTCGTGCAAACTCCATAGCATGACAATGTGGCCTCGACCCCGTATAGTTGACCATTCAACCATAGACCGTGATAACACCGAATCTCAGGTTGAGGAGTCGCAGGCGGTGGATGGTTCTGAGTGACAGCATTGCAGTAGCTCGCATTGCAAGGGCAGAGATAAAAGGAACGCTCAAACGGCTGCTCGATGCATCCCTGATAAATGTTCGTCATATTGAAGGCATCGAAATCGTCTTGAGTGAAACAGGTGTAGAAGGTAACCAAGGCGACCGTCTCTCCAGGGCCAAAGAATCCAATACGTCCGCAAAGCTCGCCCACGGCACAAGTAACGTAGTCAACATCGCCGAGACTGTCGTAGTACGCCCATCCATTAGCACAAATAAGACCAGATGGTTCGGGAGCGGTGGGTGAACAGACCAAGCAAAATGAAATGAGAACAACTAGTTCGAGAAGACACATGACGGAGCACAAACCTTGATAAGACAGCTGGTTGCGCGTGTGAAAGTCAACCGCCGTGCTCGTCCTTTCTTCCTTCCCTTCACCACTTTACATCTACAAATGTTTGAAAACTTGAGCTGTCACTAGTGACTCTGGCAACAAATTTACTTCACGCGTGTTGTTCCACGAAAATCAAATCATGTTTTAGCAAGAAACAGTTCACAAACAAAACGTCTGGTGGCGTCACAGTCATCAGCCTTCCATTTTCCTGTGGACGAAGAGATGTAGGCGCAGTCTCCATTCGAAGTGGGCTCACCGCTCTCCCAATGCAGATATGTGGCAACTCGGCCGTCGCCCCAAATCCAGTCGCTCCCATCTCGGTAGATGCCAGCCCATGGGCTCAAGTTTTGCGTCAGATCTGCACGTTCTTGTTTACTGGAGTGTAAAAACCTCGAATTTCGCCGTTTTCGAAGCCATTTGCAATCTGGATGACAATCGATGCTTGGTTTTGTTTTCGACAAGCTCTACCGGCGTCAAAGAATGTCATCTGAAAGTGCTTGAAAACAAGGTTGCTGATGCATGATCGGGATGAAAGTAATAACATTTTCCTTGCGCTGAAGCGGAGACAATCCAGCCAGAAGGGCATTCAAGAGGTCCGGTAGTGAGTCGTGGTGATGAAAGGAATATTTGTCTTGGTGTACTTGACGTTACTTCCGCAGGGAACGTAAAGTAGTCATCCTCGAAATCTAATGCATGACAATTGCTAAAAAAAATTGGGTTTGTTTGAACAAACTTGCCACTGCGAGATGAGCAGGGCGACCAGCAAGTGAAGACGCATGCAGATTGATAGGACGCCTTCCTCAAGCCTGTGAAAATTATCGTCTGGCTAGACTTTGATTCGATCTTTGGAAATTTTCTTCTTTCCACGAGATTATGCAGATTGGAAGAAATTGATTATCATGGTTGAAATTTTTATTCTGGGTCATATTGGGAGTCCGGAGAAGTAGTGGCACTTTTTGGACTTTCAAGCTTTCTTTTTCGTTTCACGGGCTGCTCTAAACTGGAATAGGTACCGGAACCCTCGACGGGTCTGCAGGCCAAGTTTGGCTGCCAGGCATCAATTCCTGTGCGAGAACGAGCGAAAATGAAAAGTCTACTCCGAGGTCGAAAAATCAG
>JAQIXL010001237.1:0-19528 GCA_034700245.1 Poikilolaimus oxycercus
GCGGCTGCTGTTCGGTCCCTCGCTTTCGAGATTGTCAGTTCAGGATGGAAGCGGGAAAGGGGGAGACGCAGAGCGTCGACGCTGCGCAAACGTGAAGCGAAACGTGTAAATATTGGCCGATTTTTGTGGGTCTGCGGCTTTTGATGGAAGCACAGAGGGAGAGAGGGGGAAGAGGGCGCGACAGCCGTGAAGCCTTTGGATGCAGATCTCCGCTTCGCTACGTGAGCGCCACAAAAGGAGGCAGCTGCGCCAATGTGAGCACAGACCGAGGAGGGGAGAGGGAGAAGGGAGGCCGCCGCCATTTGGGTGACGGTCCTCGTGACGGGTTTTATGGTCTCAAACTTTGCAGAGGAAATGTCAGAGGAGAGATGAGGAAGTTCGTGACGTGATCTTGATTGTGATGGCGTTGATTTCTGAAACAAAATTGGCTAGGAGGACTGGGGAGTGTTTGCATTCGACTGGTGACAACGCGATTAGTGCACTTTGAAGCAATCAGCGAAGACGTGAGAATGAAACTAATACAGCTTCTCTTCCAGAAGCAGACCCAGCCAAAGGCGGATTGTATAAGCAGTATTCGCATGCAAGTTGACACACTTCTGAAACGCAATCAGTTAACACGCTTTTTGTTGTCTAGAACCGGCAACAAGAATGTCCTCCGTGGGTTGGAGCCTGGTCACCGAGATCGCTTGCCAGCTGTGACGAGTCTCGAACCTCAGAAGCTTCCTTGTCGAAGGCAAACTGAGCATTGAGCGGCAACGCGTTGAGAAGGATCCGCCAGACCTTACAGATCCGACTAACAAGAAGATTGAATCCAATTCCACTAGTTTTTTTATTGTTCAATAAGCCCGCTTGAAGAGATCGACTTGCAACAATTTTTCTTCTACTCATGCAACGACCGAAACGTAGTTCAATGCTTCTCTCCCGCTGTCCTTAGTTCTTGATACCTGACACGACAGACTCTGTCTTGGGCAGTGAGAAACAACTGTGCAGAGTGCATAAATACGATTCGTCTTCAGGTTTGTAAACTCTACTTCTTTTTGAACATGTTAGTAGCAAGTTTCCTCGAGCAGTCCATGAACTACGGTCCGGCAACCAATTGTCAATGCTGAATGTTGTAGAGGAAGGGAAACGTCTGAAACAGATTTTTTTCCCAGCTATCGTTTGAACCCAGGTATGGTTTCCTAGTTATTTTCTGCACAAGCGTGCACTCTTCGGCTGCATTGTCTACAAGACTTTCTCTTCGAAATTGCCTAATTGTGAAACGTATTACACTTTCAGTGGTTGACAGGTACAAATTAGTTTATCAACAATTCGTTTGCGTCTTTTTAGGTTTTACGAAACGTAGATACAGCCTCTTTTCTTCTTTCTCTTACTATCAAGTCACATTTGGCGTCTCTCATTTGATTTACAGTGACAGTATCATGGTCGATAAATGGAAATGCACAAAATGGAAACGAGAAGAAAATCGTGAAAAAAAAAGATAAAAGTGAAAAAAGCACAAATGTGTGTGTGGCCTGAACAACCTGGAAGAACACGAGGGAGACGATGAAGTTGACAGTGAAAACGCTTGTTCACATAAGAAAAAGAGAGCATGAGCACGTGAACAGAAAGAGCAAAGAGCATAGAAGAGCAGAGCAAAATAGAAGGAGGAGGCGGAGGAGTTAGTAGAAAAACCCCGTGTACAAGAGAAGACATGTCCATAAATATTTACAACAATTTTCCTTTAAAACAATAGAAAAAATCACATCGACAGAGCTTCCTTGAGCTTTTCTCCGTGTCTTCGGGTATATCTCTCAGAAAATCGAGAAATTTGAAAAATTTTGATCTGCTGACTACTTTCTAAAAATATAGATAGGTATGGCATCTTGATCGATATGAAGGAGGAAAAGAGATAAATACAATTCCAACGAGAGATAAAAAAAAGAAGTCGTATTTGGCTAGACAATGGCACTTCTCTTCGAGACGTGGCGGGGACGGCGCTGAGAGCATCGATGAGTGGCCGTCAACTGACAGCGTGGGGAAGAAGGAAGGAGGCAGTCGCTAAGGCGACTGATATGCGCTAGGGGCGATATGGCCTAAGATAGTGAAGACTGCGAACAAGGGAGAGAAGACGGCCTAGGAACAAGGGGAAGAAGCTCCTATCACTGTAAGGAAGACGAAAAGAACAACAAACTGCACAAGGTCAAACTACTCTCTACAATAAAGGCCTGTCAACATCCTTGATAATGGCAACCCAGTGAGAAAAATAAAATACGTCAAACCTCTCAAAAAAAATCAAAATGGAGGAAATACTTAAGAGGACGGTAATTGTTGTTGATGCTGTTGCTGCTGTTGTTGTGCGAGTTGCTGTTGTTGAAGATGAACAAAGCAACTGCACTTTTCATGCAGCTTCGTGGGCAACGCCAACGTCACCACCGACCACTCGTTGCAGTCGCGTCGAGGCATCGAGTTCGTCACCGTCTCGGAGGTCTGAAACGGCGAGGGTTACGGTAACGATAACTCATGATTTGCATTCAATTGTTGCCTTTCCCTTCCCGGATCTTTGAAAGTTTGTTGTTTGGAAGAATTCTCCCATGTCTCCGAGACCATCAAAACCATTTCACGCTTTGTGTATTCAATGAGAAGCGCGTGAGACATTTCCTCCTCAAAGCATGAAAAGACCGAGATGCTGAATGCCATCTTTCATGGCGTGTTTGCCGTGTCACGCGCGCGCATCTCAAGGCGTGTTTGTGGCGTCGCTGGCCCCTATCAGTGACGCGCTCTTGTGCATACACAAAGGGCAAAACGCGTGCTGCGAAATTGTCCTGGGTGAGGTCATAAAAAGGTGTGTGAAGAGGGGAAAAAGACAAGGAAAGACACAAACCCGAGTGACGGTCGACGGCGGCGTTACAAAGTGTAGGTGTGGCGGAGCCAATTGGGGTCGAGGTGTAGCCTGTAAAAGAACCCGAATTAGTAATCAGAAATCGAACGTTCAAAACGATACTGGCACTGCTACACACACCATTTGATTTCCGGCTGCGCCGCCGTTCACGGGCGAGGCGGGCACGGCGAACTTCGGCAGTTGGAACTGCTGAAGGTTGGCCTGTTGAGGAGACGCCTGCGTTGGCGTTCCGTTCAACTGAAAATTCGTTTTGTCAATCGAAAAATGAACTTCGAGTCGACTAGTGAAGACAAAAAAAAATTCGCTCACATAATATGAAGTTCCATAACCAACCTGAGCGAGAAGCATTTGAGTCTGTTGAGGAGTCAACTGGGCCGGAAGTTGAGGCTGCGAAGTGGGGATCCTCTGGAGTTGTTGCTGCATTCCTTGCTGCATCTGCTGTTGTTGCAATCCAGGCTGCATGCCCTGCTGCAGCATCAATCCACCGTTGATCTGGTGCTGGACGGCTTGCTGAATGTTGGCAAACTGCTGCGGCGCCTGCTGAATCTGGATTTGCTGATGCTGTTGTTGCTGGTGTTGTTGCTGCTGTTGCTGAAGTTGCTGTTGGGCTTGCAACTGCTGAAGCTGCTGTTGATGGATTTGCTGCTGTAGCAGTTGTGCTTGATGAGCTTGGAGTTGCTGCTGCTGAACTTGGAACTGCTGCTGCGCCTGAGCTTGAGCCTGAGCGGCTTGCAGTTGTTGCTGGTGTTGCTGGTGCTGCTGCTGGGCTTGCGCTTGTGCCTGGGCTTGAGCAGCCTGAGCCTGAGCTTGCAACTGCTGCTGTTGCTGCTGCTGAATCTGTTGCTGCAAGGCTTGCTGCTGCTGCAGAGAGCCAGCCGTCAACGGCGCCTGCATCTGGCCCAGTTGGGCTTGAAGCTGTTGTTGTTGTGGCTGCTGTTGTTGAACACTCGTCGGCAGAAAGCCCGGCTGGCCTACAGGCCGCACGACCTGTTGCGGCTGCTGCTGGCCGGGCATAACGTTGACCGGTTGGAATCTCGGGTTTTGGATCTGAAACTGAAGTCGTGGACTCCGCGTGAACTACGATGATCTCTTTTACCTTGAAAATCTGCCCGTTCTCCGAAATGTAGATGTAGGGATCCTTGGGGGCGATCTGGTCCTTCGGGGTACCGGGCGGTGGCAGCATGTTCGGCGGTGGAGGCCCACCGGGGAACGGCGGCGGAGCGGCGATTCCTTTAGTCAGGTCGCGTTTCGGTGATGGCAGAGGAGCCGGAGCACCCATCTGCTTCTAGACTTAGAATCACGTTATGACCGAGTCTAAACCTGTCGGGATGGTGAGACAAGCAATGGAGCTGCAGCCAGTGCTGGCACGGCCTTGGTCTCTGGCGCAAAGCCGGGCGGCAGCCGGAAGAACATGGTCGAGTTGGCCTGACCCGGTGCTCCATTGGCCTGCTGTGGCTGTTGATGCTGCACGGTCAACTGTTGAACCGGCTGAGTTTGCAGCATCTGAACATGTTTGCTGATTAATTCGCAAACAATTTATTTACCTGTTGAGCAAAGGAGACGACCTGTTGCTGTTGACTCTGGGAATAGATTCTCTTGCTGGGATTGGCCTTGTCAGCAATGGAGACATTCGGGATGGGCACGGGTGACTGGAATATGGCCTTCACCGAGGAGTTCGACGCCGTCGAGGACGAGGAGGAAGGTCGCGGAATAGCGTGCGCCGTCGCCATCGGGGCGGACGTGGAAGCGGCGAAGCCAGCTGCTATAGCCGACGGCGGGGCGAGACGGGCGGCCGCTTGCTGCGCCAGTTGCTGTTGCTGAATCGTCAACGTCGCAGCGGCGGCGGCCTGGACGGCGGCCGCTGAACCGCCAAGCGCCGCCATGAGAACCTGCAAACACGCGGGGCTTCTTTTGTCGTCTCCAAATGTGTATGCACCTTGGTTCTTTGTGAGCTGGCGTTTGCTTATTTTGGCTCAACAAAAGAATAAGCTTGCCCCAAAAGAAAATATTGACTAATTCAGTGAGACCGAAAAGTTACTAACCGGAGTCTTTTGCTTGGTGATGCCGGAGGTGGAAGGTGGAGAGGCGACGAAGGCTTGGCTCGACGAGGGACGACTGATGGCGATGAGGGGCGATCCGGTCTTTGGTGGCGACAAACTCTTGCGGTCCTCGGTCGCCTTCTCTCTAAGCTCCTTCTCCTTCTGGAAAACTGTGACAGCCGCGGCCACGTTAGCGCGCATCTCTTCGACTCTCTTGACGGCCGGACTTGGCTGCGGAGTCTTGGCCTTCTTGAACGGGGGCTCGTCCTCCTTGGAGTCTTCACTGGCACGCTTCGGCGACTCGTTCTTGTTCGTGACCTTGACGATTTGAATGTCGTCATCGTCCCTCGTCACAATCTGCAGTCGGTCCTCGTCGTCTTCATCGTCGAAGTCATCCTTGTCCAAGGTAACTCGCTTCCTGGTCACTCGAGCCGTGGCCTCCTGCTTCTTCTTCTCTTCCTCCTTGAGCTTCTCGAGTCTCTCCTTCTCCCTTTTCTCCTTTTCTAATCTCTCATTCTCAAGCTGCTCCTTCTCCCGCTTCTCCTTCTCGAGCTTCTCTTGACGTGCACGCTCCCTCTCTTTCTCGGCCTTGAGGCGCTCGGCTTCTTTCTTCTCCTCCTCTTCCTTCTTGCGTTGTTCCTCTTCTTGACGTCGACGCTCTTCTTCCTTCTTCCTTCTAGATTCCTCCTTCAGCCGCTCTTCCTCCAGTCGCTCCTCCTCCTTCTTGCGCTCTTCCTCCTTCCTTCTTTCTTCTTCTTCGCGTCTCTTCTCCTCACGGCGCTTCTCCTTCTCGAGACGTTCGCGTTCCCGTTCAAGACGATCACGCTCCTTCTCCAGGCGCTCGCGTTCCTTGTCCTCATTCTCGATTCGTTCTCGCTCCTCCTGCTCCTCCTTCTCGCGCTGGCGTTGTAGCTCTCGCTCCTCGCGTTCCTTCTCCTTCCTCTGCTTTTCCAGCTCTCGTTCCTTCTCCTTGTCGGTCTTTCTTCGCTCTTCTTCCTTTCTACGTTGGCGCTCTTCTTCGCGCTTACGCTCGCGCTCCTCTTCCTTCCTCTTCTCGCGCTCCTTCTCCCGTCTCCTCTCCTCGTCCTTCTCCCTTTCCTTCTCCTTGAGCCTCTCACGTTCCCGCTCCTTCTCACGTTCGCGGTCCTTATCCTTGTCCTTTTGGCTTCGATCCTTGCCCTTGTCGTAATCAATCTTCACAATCTCTTTCATGCAGTCCTTCTCCTGCTTGCTTTCATCAGCCGCCTCTTCGAGGATCTTGTTGACTCGGGCCGTGAGAGAGGTGAGAGGTTCCTCGATATGACGTTCCTTGGAAGATTCGCCAACTTCGACCACTTTCTTTTCTTTAGTCTGAGTCTCAGTCGGCGAGGCCTCCTTCTTCTTGCGTACTTCCTCGGCTGTCACAATGGCCTTCGGAGACGGTGTCGGCGAGGCCTCGCGCTGGAGGTTCGAATCACCAAAGGAGTCTTCGCGATCATAGGAATTGTCCTTCGACTTCTCTTTCTTCTCCGACTTCTCCGACTTCTCATCGGACTTCGAAAGTTTTTCGTCCTTGTGCTCCTTCTCCCTTGGCTCGTCGCGGATCTCCTTCACCTTGCTTCTTTCAAACTTGTCTTCTTTGGGTGAAGCCTTGGCCACAGGCGCATCGACCTTCGGGATCTCCACTCGCACAAACTTAATCTCCCTTGAGTCCTTCTCTGTCGACGACCTGGAGTCATTTGAGTGAGTTGGTGGAGAAATTCGGGCTCTCGCATCTTCAGCCATTCTTCTCTCGACAATGTCGCGCATCTCCTTCGAGCTGCGATCGCGCTCCACCGGAATGACAACCTTTGCCAAGAGCAACTTGTCAATGGGGACGATCTTCGGCGAGCCGATGCTGTCGGGTCGCTTTAGCTCTCGCTCTCGCTCCCGTTCCTTCTCCTTCTCGCGCTCCTCCTTCTTCTCACGGCGTTCTTCCTTCTCCTTCTCGCGATGCTCACGATGTTCTCGATGCTCGCGAGATTCACGGTGCTCACGGTCACCGCGATCCTTCTCACGGTCACGTCGCGAGTCCTCGGATTCTCGTTGGCGTCTCTCCTCACGCTCGCGTCTTCGCTCCTCGCGTTCCTCCCTATGGCGTTCTTTCTCCTCCCGCTTCTCCAACCTCTCAGCTCGTTCCGTCTTCTCGGCCTTCTCGTCGAATTTTGACGAATGAGCCTTGTCCTCGGATTTAATGGAATAAGCCTTCTCATCAGAGCGAGTAGAATGAGCCTTTGGAGCTTCCTCGTCGTCGTCCTTAGAGGTGGACGGAGGTGAGATAGGTGGATGAGACTTGGAAGAGCTCGAAGAACCCTCGCCCGAGTGCTCACTGGGAAAGCCGCCGCTGCTCTTCACTCGATCGAAGGTGCCCATCATTGACGAGAAAAGACGCATGGTCTCCTTGTCCATCGGCGCCTTATTGTCGACCATATTCGAGAAGTGCGCCAGCATCATGGTCATTGACTCGGCCATTTGTTTGAACTTAAGCTGGATTTCTTTCTGAATAAAAATGTTTCTCTTACTTTGGACAAGTCAAGATTTGCTCCGTCGGCTTCACTCGCTTCACTTGTTGATGTGATATTCGGCGAGGAAATGTTGGTCTCCTCATCGGGACCCGTGGTTGTAGTCGGCGACGGCTTCTCACTCTTTGGGCTTATAGGCTCCTAAAATATTAATAAAATAATAAATTAAAACTCTATTAACCTCCTCAATTTTAGCGATTTTTGCCGGCTTTGGTTCAACTTCTTTGGTGAGAACGGGCTCATCTTTTCCTTTGATAATAATTTCCTCCTTTGGACGATTCTTTGGTGGTCTGCCACGTCGCTTACCCGATTTTGTCAGCGACATCCTGAAAATGCGCTCATTATTTTCAGTAAATTAAATAAGCTATAAAATAAATTTACACGGGCACGTAGGGTTGTTTTGGGACTTGTCGTTTTGGTGGCATACTGATGAAGGGAGAAGAAGAAGGAGGTGAAGAAGGCTTTTGGGGGGCGCCGTCTGAATTATCGACCACAGAGAGTCGTACTGATAACGGCTAAGGACACGCCGAGAGAGAGACAGCGATGAGCGGAGGGGGGCGGACGCGCGGGGCTGTGCTTATCTTACATGCTGAGCCCTGACAGTGAGGGAGAAGGGCAGTACGGGATACCAACACTCTTACTGTCCCATAGAAGAAGAAGAGAGGTTCAGACGAAAGGAGAAGCGCCCGCCGAAGCCCCGCCATAACCATAAACCGGCAGACCGTCAAATAATTGCCAAACGCGGCGATCGCCGCTCCGCGCGTCCGGTCGTGGCGTTTTTGATAGCGACAGCTCAACGGGATAGCGCCTTATCAGGTAGGGCGCAGGCCACTGGCGCCCTCCCTTGAAGCTGACGCACGCGTAGGAGCATACACCCATCTTTAGCGAGAGAGACGGAGAGAAAAAAGGAATCAAGCATCAATTACTAAGTCGAGTGGTATTATATTTGTCAATAAATTTGTAAATAGTGAGGAAAATAAAAGGCACGAATTTCGAGAAAAATCGATTCGAAGAATTGAGAAGACGTGGCTCCTGAGGCGTTCAATAAATGACAAAGTCTTGGTGATTCGTCGGCGTTTGCTGCTGTAAAGGGACGGTTGAGGAATGACAAACCCAAGGGTAGCGGTGGTTGCTCTCCGAAAAACAGTTACCCGTTTTCCGTCAAGGTTGTGTGCACGATGAGAAATGAAACACTTGGCAGCTCCTACAGTACCCCATCACACATCACAAAACAAGGTCAAAAATTGCCGGAGCACTGAAATCGCACGCCTTTGGGTCCGCAGGGGAGTGAAGGAGGCTTAGACGCTTTCAAGTCCAAGCGAGTCGAGACCCCCCGAGACAGACCAACAAGTTTGAGAGAAAGCAAGTTCTTGGTGTGCAATTCATGCGGACTGAAACATTCCACCACGTGTCAGACTATTTTCTATTCAAGTTGGCAAGCTAACGAAATGTCTGAGAAGCTCTTTTGGACGATTCACGGCGATGTGTAATGGTTTTCTTTCACGAAAAGTGATTTCCTTTTAAACCGGAAAATTACATAACGGAGGGTTTAGCTCGAACACGTATCAATCGATTTTCGATTCCCTAATTGACATTAATTAATTTTGAAAAAAATGATGATACGAAAAATTGACGGAAATTTGGGGGTGTGAACGTGGGAGGAGAAGGGAGAAGGTGGGTGGAGCGCGGACATTAGGCGAGGAGCTGGCGGACGTCGACGAGGGGGGCGTCACGAGACCCGAGGGGCCACGGAAGACAACGCCGAAAATGGGTTGGAGGGGGGCCGGTCGGTCGCCTCGGTCGATCGGGTCGATGCCTCCATCTCTCTCCTCTTCCTTCTCCTTCCAGGCGCGAGGACGTCTCTCTCTCCTCGATGCGCTCCCGGCCACCTCGAGGCGCTCAGCTACGGGAAGCTCGAAAGCGAAAACATGGAAAGCGAGAGGTTTTGCGGGGTGTAGGAAGACGTGCGAAACCGGGTTTCACAACCTCTTCCTTCTCTGAGACGGCCTTCCAGTTGCTGACGCGTTATGTGTGAAGTCGAGAGACGTCGTTGTCATGTTTTTGTGTATGCGTGAACAAGAAGGAAATTCCAACACCAATCGATAAAACTTGGGACGAGGCGTGATGACGACGACTTTACAACGGCGAGACGCATCGACCTTCTCGAGAATTTGTTTTTCTCTTTTTTCGCCTTATAACCCGCGCACGTCGTAAAGCACCGTTTCGTTGACAGGACGAGACGAGGAGAAAAAGCCGGTTGAACAGGTTTTTTGTAGAGTAGCTGACGATTGACTTTCGGGAGAGGTTAGCAACGAAATGCGCTGTAACAGTTGAGAGACCTTGGGACCGGGCAGGAAGGACAGTAGGCATTTGACGAGACCTCTGGACAAGACAAATTATGGCCGACGGTACCATTTGCGGTCTTGCCCGCCTTGACGCTGACGACGCCCGACAACGAGGTGGCCGTAGGGGGAAAGAGGCTGAACAGGTCCCGACATGTTGTAACAAGGCATCGCCCTTTACTGCATCAACCGAAGACGCATTGCGCACCGTTATACGGAGCTCCTCCTTGTCGTGAAACACATCACGCACGGGTTTCCTGGTTTCAGCACCATCGTGATGTAAACCTCGATGCGATGGGAACAAGACGAAGAAGCCAACAAGAAGAAGTGAGATTCGGTTGTAAGATTGTAGAAGGAGAAGCGGTTCGGAGTGTTAGAAGAGATGAGTGAGAAAGGACGAAGAACTCCGTTCAAGGCAAAGAGCAAGTTTTGAAGGCCAACAGAAAAAGGGATGCTAGTAGAATTTTGGAGGGAGTTTTGTTTTCTTGGTCTCATGCAATTTTTGGAGGGGAATTAAAAAATTCGACCGAAAAAGCTTCTCAGACCTCACGGGAGGTGGCGTGAACCCTTCTTCTTCAGATTCAACGAAAATTCGCAACCTCTCCTCCTCGTCCTCTTCGTCTGTGCTGTCCAGCGCGTAGTCCACTCGGCTGGCTCCTTAAAATTTTTTTCGTATTTTTTTCATTTTTAATAAAAATATTTTTTATTATTAAAAAGTTTTCACAACAAACCTTCACGTCTTGACCTTCTCGTCGGGTTCGGCGTATCATCCGCTGAAGAGGTGTTTCGGACGAGCTTCAATCGAAGCGGCGGGACGACTCGTTCGTCGTGCATCTCTCCCTCCTCGAGTTCTTCTTCTTCGTCTTCCGGCGGTTGAGGCGGCGGTGACGGCGACGACACGATGGCAACGGGGCTCAATAACACCGAAATGGTGACGACGTCGGTCTTGCGGTTGTCGGTGACTTTGGTTTGCGAGCCGCCGACGTCTTCTTCTTCCTCTCTCGCTCGCCCGTGCGTCTCTCTTTGCCTGCAAGAAGAGCTTCAAAGTGAATCGCGTCACCAATCACCGCGAGAACGAGGAGTGGCACGACTGATTCAGCGAATAAAAACACACGCACATCACGCTTTCGACGAAGGTTTGTTTCGTATGAGAGACAGAAGACAGAGAACGGGCGAAGATTCGCATGTTGCCAAGAAAAGAAAGGAAAGGGTAGACAGGAAGTTGAAAAGAAAAGGACAAGTGAAGAATGTGGCCGGACGTTCGAATCACGCCATAAAACGTTGATGAAAATTAATTGTTCACAGACGAGACATTTTCAGTGAAATGCTCCAATTTCTTTGAAGAGTGAGCAAAATGTAAGCATCCGTGTCAAAGTCGACATAAAATCGTGACCAAACTGGAGACAGTAGAATTTGGGACTCAAAGACAAATCTCCTCCTGAAATTGTACACTACCACTAAACAAAGGCAAAGTGGGCGTAAGAGGTGATGGTCTATCGGGCGCCGGGGACGACGGGAAAGGGGTTCGGCGTACTGAAAACGTCGAGTCCACGCCGGATTCGGTCCCGCAGCGAAAAACGCAAGAGACGTTGTAAAAAGCAAAATTAGGGGTCCTCTTTGTTTAGTCGCGTTGTAATATTACAGCGACCCACTCACTGTCAAGAGCGTATATGTCAAAAGACCAAGAACTACGGATGGTCAATGCAAGCGTCAAATGTTGGTGTGTTTATAGGAAATTCGAGTGATTGAATAAATCGTCCTGAATTGCACATGGGTAGCAGCATTGAGACATGAAAGACAGGCGGCTGATGCGGATTGTTTTGATTTGACACTCCCGTGACGCTTTCGCGCGAGAGACACAGCACATGTCGGCGGCGGGGTGAGGCGAAGCCACCACATCGTGAATCAGCTTTGTATCGTCCTTCGTTACAACACTCAGCACACGCAAACTTTGATGAGGTGAAGATTGAGACATCAAAAGGACATGGGAAAATGGTTGTTTCGATTCGAACCACTGCTATTCTCTTTCAAGCGATTCAAAATTGTTCAAGATCAAAAAGTTGAACCACAAATGCTGCGGAAGTTTGTTTCGGGTTAAATTTAGCGGGTGCACCTGAATGGGTGCCACTTTTTCCCGCCACGCCGACAACGCTGTGCCCTCTGTGATGTCTTCCTATTGAGTTGAGTCGATTCGAAACATCGTGCACGCGAAATATGTTAAAGAGGCGTGCCCTTTTATTGACTGCTTATTTGCCAGTTATTCGGTCTTAAAAAGTCTCATGATCAGCGACAGACAGTGCAAACTATACAAAAAAATAGATTTTTTTCAAATTAGAAATTTTTCTCAGAAGCATTGCAAATCAATCAGACGCTGCAACCTTATCAAAAACATGTTTTTTCAGTGATCAAAGTTCACCGCCAATCAATAACTGTTACACATTGATGCCGCGCACGAGAGACCAAGACCAAAGTCAGAAACAACGAGGGGAGGAGGGGCGGCTGTAAAAATCAGGTTCCATGGCTCGAGAAGAAGGACGAGAAGGACGTGGACTAGCGCGTTCAAATCAATAGAAAAAGGGGCGTGGATGAAGTCGGAGAGGGAGAGAGAAAAGGGGGAGGGGAGGGGGAAGGCCGGCGGCTGGCTGCAACGTCGAGGAGGGAAGCGGAGAGCGCGGTGAGCCTGTGCATACTGGGAGAAGAAGGAGAAGGAGACCCCGCAGTCAGCACCACGCTGGCTGCTGTGGCGCTCATGTTGGTGGTCGACACATTTCCCTTCTTCCCCCTTTGCGATTCGAGGGAGGCGGGTCGCCACCACCACAGACAGAGCCGAGGCACATCAGAGAGCACAGTTACTCGTTCTCTTCGAAGAGAATTGTGGTCAAAATACCGATTCTGGCTTTTGAATAAACCGAAAACAACACATAATTGCTGGCAATGTCTTTGCTTTGCGCTCACTAAGAGGCAACCCAACCAGCTCCAGATCCCTCAAATGGTGAAACGAGTCTATGCCGAAGACAGGATGGCTTAGGAGGAGACTGAAGTTCAAGCTCGCGCGATGAACAAAGGATTGCAGAAACGGAATCGATCGCAGAAGACGCAGAGTGAAGAAGAAAAGAGTGAGCTTAAAACTTGAAACACGATTTTGAAATCGAAATTCGCCTTGCTGAAACCAGTCGGTGCCACCGCGAACAAGATTTTGCGAATCCAATTAAGAAATGATGCGAGTTTTTTCGGGTCTTCAGAGAACTCGGACATACGGCACATATTTATGAGAACACTACGGCATAACTTCTTTTTTTCTTAAATTCTCTTAAAATATTCAATAAATAAATAAGTAATCGAAGCATACAAAATTATGAGTGAAAGCTTAATGCTTCAATGAAAATGTTGTTCGAGGAACTAACTTGACCAAGAGCTTCTCGTGAAGCGACCACGTCAGAGCGCAAAGTCACAATAAAATTAGGACAGATCACGGACGCAGCTCCCGACGGTGGGTGACCTCAAAGGAGACTGAGAGTGACTCTGGGAAGAGGGGAGGGGGGGGGGGCGTAGGGCAACTAGGAGAGGGGAGAGGTAGGTAGCCCAAAAGGGACAGGCGAAAGGGCCGCAGATATGCATCAGCGCCAGGTTGGCGGTGTCGCGCGAGGGCCATGACGGGTCGTCGATGCCGGCCTCCTTCAAGACGCCTCAAGACGTGCGACCAGATTTGCGCTCTGATGCCTGCACTTTTAGCGGTCTCTAAGATGCTACAAAATCCAGGCGTTTGGTCACTTTGCAATATTCACTTTTGCTTCAAGCTGCCTGGATAACACGGAAAGAATGAAGAAGCCAATCTTGAATGAAAACGCATTCGAACATTTTAGACTTGCGGATGAGCCCTCAGAATGGCGTGTGCCTGCAGAGAGTTGGGTTTCGGACTCAAAAGATGAGGCATAGGCGACTCACGAATCGGGGCGAATACAGATGGAGCAAACGAAGATTTTCTTTCCATCTAATAACTGCGTTTCAAAGCGGACACTTTAAAACTAGAATAATTTCTCACTTGATACGCCGAAAAGGGTTAGTTGAATACGTTTTTGGAAATATGCGCCGAAATTCTGGTGATAGCAATGCCGAACTGTTATAATTTGGGGACTTTGACCTCCGCTGCAAACGAATCCCAAGTAGAGACGACAGAGAGACGCTTATGCAGCAGCTTTTCGTCATCATCCGCGTTGCCCTCTCCCCCCGATTCACTGTGACAACAATCAAACACAAATCAGTGAGACGCGCGACAGGGAAGTCGATCTCGGTGAACTCCTCGCAAACAAGTCTCACGCTTCGTCGAAAAGATCAAAGAGCAAGGGGCAAATATGTTTTCACTCAAAATCACAGACCGTCTCAAGCTGAGTAGCAGGGGGGCACACGCCAAGAGCACATGGTGCAAAATCTTAGAGTAATTGAATAAATACGAAATATCAATCTGTCTTGAAAGAGACTGAGAGAGACGTGAAGAGGCGTTGCCGTGCGCAATTCTGTAAAGCGACCTTTTTCACCTGCTATGCGAGCATGAATTTTCGATACTAAAATCCGAAAAGACTTTAAAGCGTCGGACCCAAACCGGCTGCCTAGCAATTACATTAAACACCTGCTTTCGCAGAAAGAGAGCACTGATTTCATAGAAGCAAATGCGACCGCAACTATGCCAACTTTTCCAAGTGCTTATAACTTGGAGTCTGCGCTCCCTCAGACTCGGCCACAGCCTACAATCTCTTTCGCTCCAAGCGTCACATGAAATTACGACGTTGCCGTAAAATATTTCGCTACTCATAAACACGGCAATTTTTGGTTTGTTCCCAGCATTTTCGAAGAATTGCTCACATGTCTCATGATTGGTAACTAAAAAATAAAAAGCGGAAGTCAAGAAATCGAGCTTTTGCAGGTGCGCCCGCGTGCCGTTTTTAATCATCGTGTAGATCGGCAAAAAGTATTACGAAAGAGAGGCAAAGCAAGAAACTCCATGTAGTCGTTCTTTCAGCAACGAAACAAGCATTGCATGTAGCCTGACGCGTTCATATTTGAAGGTAAATATTTAAGAAGGAGGAACAGAAAATTCGAGAGAAAAAGAAGAAGAAGAGGCGCGCTCTCTGACACACTCGGCGTCTCTCTTCTGCACAGGCGAAGCTTGTGGACGTGGGCTTAATGGCCGCCCTTCAGACGCGCGTCTTCACGTCTTTGCGAGCCGCTCTCTCTCCGTCTCTCTTCGCTATGCGTCGAGATAAGAGTGGGAGCGAAGTGAAGAGGGGACACCACGACAAGAAAAAGCTGTTTCGCATCATTCTAGCGTCCCCAAAAAATGTTCTGACTAACGAGGGCTCGAAGAAGACGAGACAGGAAACCGGCCAAAGATAGGGCAAAGTGTGAAAAAGCGTCGACAACGCGGTGGGGGACAGAACACAAAGGTTCGAGCATCACACAATGTGATGCGTTTATGGAACAGCGAGACGAAGGTTTGCGGGTCGGGAACAGAGCTGTGCGGAACTGAGATTTGGACTTCCGCGGAAGCGGAAGCGGAAGTAAAATCGTTCAAAATGGCGGAATTCCGCGGAATTCCTCGGAATTCCGTATAATTTTGGCGGAAGCGGAAGCGGAATTAGCACGGAAGTGCCAAAAAAGTGCGGAAGTCACGGAAGCAGAAGACGGAAGCGGAATTCCGCACAGCTCTGGTCGGGAAGAGGAAGAGGGAGAGAGAGCTTTGGCCTCGACACAACCAAGCCGCTCCCCTGGCCGCAAACCTCACCGCTCCTCCTTCACCGCCTCACCTCTTCCCCGGAATTGTCACAAAGTAAACAACCCGTATTCGAGCTAGACATAAACATGGGGAACTGATACCGTTGGCGTTGTGAGAGAGGGAAGAGACAGAGAGACGATTGGGGCCTCCTTAAGACACTTAGCTTGAGAGATTATTTCAAGGGCCCGTTAGCGAGGTTTTAGATTACGGCAAAGGTCGACTCGCTGGCACGGAACATGGAAACAAGGGGCGCGGTATTTGCACGTTTCGAGCAACGCGTCCGAAAATTGGTGGTGTTTTAGAATAAGCGTATAGAGAGTTGTGATTTCGGGGGAAATTAGTGGGTTCGTCTCGATACGACTTTAAAATTGTACGCTTCAAAACGCTCTTATGCACGCGTTATGTCCTAAGAGAGCAATACTTGGACTTCATGGTACAGAATTTTCTGCAAAAGCGCATCACCTAACCGAATTACCAAATCGCGGACAAAAGATAAAAACGAAGGGCAAAACATTGAGAAAAGAGACAGGATTGAGAAAAAAGCATGACGGTGTGCCTAATGGGCATGTCACGCGTGGGCTCGACGGTCCATCAACAAGACATTGATGCTGACGTTTTTGAGCCACTACCACCACCTAGTCAGGCCGAGAGAGGGGGGCGTCCTGAAGGCGCAATCGGGTCGAGATTTAGGCCAGCGCGCCTCGACGTGGCGCCGCCGGTGGCGGCTCCCGTCATCAATGAGCCTCACGCAAAGTCGAGAAAATAGTCTCATCCTACCTACTTGCAGACGTTGATGGACGGGAAGAGGTGAGAGGGCAGGGGAAGGGGGAGAGGAGCGACGTAGGTCACCTCCAACCGGGGGGTTGGTGACCTACGCCCCGAATCGGCCCTCTTCAAGGTCAAACCGCTCTGTCGTTTCGCTGAGCCCCCCGCGAACAGCATGACGACTTTATATAACGGCCCAGTCGATTCTTTTGTTGAGTTGAAACAAAATTAGAAAATATCCGAGAAAAAACGGGAATTTGAGGCCAACAAAGGAGATAAATGACTGAGCGGTGTCGCAAGGTGGTCGGAGAAACGGGTTCGTCATCACTGATCAAGGCGCTGGCCTGCAGCCTCAGCCGAGAAAGATGGATAAGTTGACCCAAATCAGACGAAATCGAGATGAGCCGGCATGCGAGAGCAGACATCGGGAGGAGGCCGACCCACAAAATCGTCTCACAGCCACATCGAGGTGAAACCAACCCCCTGCGGTCGAAAAATCATTTTGGAACATTGAAAAATTAGGCAAATGAAAACATTGCCTCTTCAACTTTTTGTGAAAATTACGTCGATTTTGAAACGAACGCGTTAACGACGCGTTAACGAAGTAGTGTTTGAAAATGTTTACTAGAAAAAGTCGAAGAAGTGGAACCAAGATGCATGCTTTCAACGCCAAAAGCATGTGGCTGAAACCAAACTATAAAAGTGGACTGATTTTCTGGTGCTCTTGGATTTTGGAATGCGGGCTTTGCCAATATCGCGCAATCCGTGATCAAAGAAGATTAATCATCTGCTAAAACTAACTTCGCTTGTCAACTTCCAAGCCCAAAATCAGGAAGAAATCTCTGCAAAGTTTCGAATTCGCTCATAATGAAACTTTGAAACATTTCTCTCTGTCATCATTGTTATGTAGTCGTGCAAACAACCCTTTGCCACTTCAATAATTTGCATTTGAAACTGCAGCGATTGTTTCGGCAATAGACAGCGTCAGCCTTGCCGGTGTGTGGAGAGACGGTAGGCTTAAGTCTTGGGGTGTAGCCACGAGACGCCGCATGAATTTCCATAAGCACCAAAGCCTCCTAGACTACGGGGGTGTGAGGCGCCGATCGTTCCGGATGCTTGTTCCAGACGGTGGAAAAAAGAATCATATGCACGCAAAAATCCGCTTTCCCTCTACCAGCCGACGCACGCGCCGTGCTTTCAAAGGCTCATGCCGAAATTAGTATGCGTCCTGGTACTTTGGCCCCCTGGCCGTTGGCCCCCCGCGCGACGGTTCTCTCGGAAGAATTATGAAAAGTAGGAAGAAAAGCGGCTTTTTGGGGCCGACGACAAGTCGGTCGCGAAGAGACAGATGTTGTAGCACGAAAAGCCGTTGGTGTGGATTATTCAGGCAAGAGAGGGAACACACTCGGAAATCAGCGCCAAAGTCCCCCTCAACCCCGGACGTCCTCCTCGTTGAGCTGGTAGAAGGTGAGATCTGAAGATTGAAAACAACTTTCGGCTCTTGTGTCAGCGTCGTACTACCGATATTTCTTTTCGCTGAATTTTGCGGGATCCTTAAAACTTATTTCTCCTTCATAATTTGGTCAAGACTTTTTTCTCAACGGCATCGTAACCCACGGAGTAGCGATGGAGCTGGCCTAGTCTCGATAATGCTAAAGCGATGAAAGTTATTCAGTTTCTAAATTCAATTCATCGAAAGTGTTTCTTCGTTTGCGCGCACTTCTACGATAAAATTAGCTCCACTTCAACCCCCGCAAACCGCGCACTTCGCCTTCCGAGAGTGAAACTAGAGAATGTGTAGAGGAGGTTGAGAGGAAGAGAAAGAAGGAGATCTTGAGTCCACGAAATTGACTGTGAGTACATATTGACAATAGAGTTTGCGTCTCTCTCTCTCCTCGCTCCTACTGTCTGTACTGAAAGAGGTGGCGCCGCGCGAGTTCAAGAGGGGAGCGGGCGAGGGACAAGTCCGCGAGGAGGTCGACGACGTGGCCGAGGCAAAGCGAGCACGCGGGCGCGCGCCTGGTTTAAAGAGAGGAGAAACACACGTCGGTGCTCGTGTACTCAGTCAAACGTAAAAGGGGGGAGACGACAGGACGAGACAGACGACACGGAGGACGAGGACTGGTGCATGCATCGAACATCTACATCAGTCGTCGAGAGCGGATTGATGAGATCACAAAGGGCCAGAGGGGAGAGACAAAAAGGATGTGTGAAGAGCTGGTCATTATGCAAGCACAACCTTTTTTACTTTTGAGAAAGAGGAAGCATGAGATTCAAGACAGAGGTAAAGGGATGGAAAGTGGTTTGGCAGCAATACACGACTGAAACCGCAGAGAAAAAGAATAAATGCAATATGTTTCAAGTGCGGATCAATTTCAGAGTGAAATGAATGAACTAATCGTCCTGGGTGCTCCTTGGCGAAAAAATCTATTCGAAAATTTTCACTGGGCGTTATTCATCGAGTTCATTTTCAAAACTTGGTGAGTTTCAGTTAAAGAGCATTGTGGCACGAATTTTGCTGTCACAATTAGTACACTCGTAGGTGCGACTGATTCGAAAGAAGCATCACATCAAACGCTTTGTACATCTTTAGCAAGCAATCATTTGGTAAGCGGATATGCTTTGACGGGCAGACAAGTGGACGAGAAAAGCAATTCGTCAATCCTCCGGTTCCTCCGTTGGCATTGAATAAATTCAAAAACCTTCACTACATCAAGCCAAAGACGTTCTGCCGAGCAAATTGTACTAGTATGGCAGCAGGTGACTTCGTCGTCGTCGTCGCCTCCGCGCACTTCACGAACGATGCAATTATGGCGGTAACTGGACTTCTAGGGGCGAGTTGCGTTTTTACACGAAGCCTTTTGCCTTCACGCAATGTTCTTTTGCTATCCTTTCATAGAGACACGCAAGGGGGTTCTTTTGAGTGGCTACGAAAAAGTGTTGCAGAAGTTCAAATCGAAAAGACGACGGGCGGGAGAGAGAGGGCGTGAGTCGTTGACAGATCAGGGTGATTCGGCAAGCATTTCGAGAGCTTTGAGGTAAACAAGGCGAAGGGCGCAGCGACCGACGCGTGGCACCAGCCCCTTCTCCTTGCGAGCGGACGAGGAGCTCACGCGCTAGCGCTTGCGCAAATAGACTGAAGCCACGAAAAAGTGGTGGAAGCGATTTGAAGAGGCGGAATTTTCGGTCGG
>JAQIXL010001238.1:0-19523 GCA_034700245.1 Poikilolaimus oxycercus
CCGTCACTTCTCATTCGGATTTTCCCAGTTTCAAGTTCTCATTCTGCATTTTCCCATTCGTAATTTCTCATCGTGGTGTGCACCACTTCGACAACAGAGGAGAAAATCTTGTTGAAAATGCTTCGAATTTTGGTCGGCCAAGAGATGCCTTATAAATGGATGAAGCTGAAAGTCATCAAGAAAATCAGCGCTGATTTCAATTCTGACAGAGAAAGTTTCTATCTCGTTGTGTCCGTCGATAAGACTTTGGTTGCAAGTCAGTGGTGCTGCAAGATTGAGGTCTCGCATCGAACCAAGTGTTCTCGCGAGGCTTCAGCCCGTATTCATGCCTTCGATGCCAAGTTACGGAGCCACGAAATCAATTGTAGCTGTTTCTCGCCTGCAGAACAAGATTTCGTTTTCTTCGTAAGAACACTGAGCGATGGATTGTGGTCTCGAAATATTGGACCGAAAGAACACATGGACCTGGCTTCCAAAGTGGCGACATTTCCCTCGCTGAAGGGAGATTTGCCATTCACTGATCCTGAGATCGCCTCTCGTTTCAATTGGAATTGCCGCCTAAAGCTGAAAGATGCTCAAGAACCTCTTTACGTCAATCGAGAGTTTCTTTCAGTCTATTGCAGCGTCTTTCGCACTATGTTTGAAGGCGAGTTTCTTGAACACGGCGCTACAGAACTGGAGCTGAATTCGGTCACTCGCGACGATTTTCTTCAATTCTTGCGCTGCCTCTACTATCCGCTGCCTGCAGAGTGTTTGGTCACAACGAACAACATCGGTGCCATTTTGTCGGTGGCCGATCAGTTTGACTGTAAGGTTCTTCTCGATATTTGCCACTGGACTCTCCGTTCTCGCTACCAAAAAACGACGGAACATTTGAAGACGTATATGGAATTGGCCGATCGAGGTGGTTTCACGGATCTTATTAAGCACGCTCTTAAGACAGCCCATCACGAAGCACTGATCGAGTTTCTGAATCCCGAGTGGAATAAGTGCCTTAAACCCTCAACTCTTGAAGCAATTCAAACGAGGGTGTACAAGAAGTACGCCACGTGGAGCAGTGCAACAGAATGATATTTTTTTGTGAAACAATAAACGTTTAAAATCGTGAAAGGTGTTCAGATTAGTGTACAAAACAAGAAATATCACTAGAAGAGTTTCAACTCACATGTCAGAAGCCGGCTCGTTTAGAGTCAATCTTGTGACCCTGAGTCATCCTCCCACTTTTGGTCGTAAACCTGAGGCAGCTATGGCTGCAGCAGAGAAGCTCACTACGGCTGCAGACGCCTGAGAAGCACCGGCTGTTGTGAGTCAGCTTCCGAGTCAGAGTTCAGTGGTTCCACCCTCAATGCCACAAGGCTATTAAAAGGGCGCGTAGTCGGCTTTTCATGGCGATTAAGGGCGTCTCCTCTCCATTTGCGGTTTCATCGGCGGGTGTTTTCATTGGAATTTTGCGGGCCCCCCAATTGCATCTCTCATTCGTGAAGTGTTTTCCCTTTCGAAATATGAATCGCCTGTTTTGCAGGACTTATGAATCGAACGCGTACGCTGCTGGGCGCTCAATTGGCGGCCACACAGATAGTTGCACCTCCTATTCCGCAGCGACCAGCAAGTCTGAGCTTTCCTTCCGTCGACCCTCCCGTGTGGAAAATCGTTGCTCTCCAGAAATCTGTCAAGCATAGCTGGCTCGAAATTAAATTCAACAACGAGAACTCAAATGGAAGATACAATGACCATGTTCTGTCCGTGACGGCGAATGGTGCTCCCGGCAACTGGAGTGCCGACATTCAGTGCATTCCGGTCCACTATTGCAAGCAGCAACATCAAGGTGACGACGAATCCACCATGACGTCGCTGCACTTCGATGCACGCACTCTGCGGCATGTCATCGAAAAGGATGAAAACATATATTGTGGATGCGGACAGAACTTCCGTCTAGTGTGTGGAATCATGCTTCAAACTGGACCAAAAGCGACCGAGGACAAACTGACAAAGAAATTCCTGGATGCTCATGAAGCAGCGGAGTTCAACGCCAATTGCCGTATCAAGCTGACAGGCTCGAATCAGCCAATCTATGTGAATCGCGAGCTGCTCTCTGTCTACTCTCCAGTCTTCCGCACAATGTTCCAAGGCGAATTCAGGGAGAAAAACGCTCAAGAAGTAACGCTCCCGAGCATCAAACGTGAGGATTTTCTCGCATTTCTTCGCAGTCTCTATCATCCCGTGACACCGATCAGTCGGTGCAATGTCTCCTCCGTAATCGTTGTGGCTGATCACTTCGATTGCAAAGTGCTTCTCCATGAATGTGAGCAATTCCTCAAGAGAAATCTGCCGAAGACGCCTGAAGATTTCAAGGAGTACATCGAGTTGGCCGATCGCATTCACATGCAAGAACTCTTGAAGTCGACTTTAGAAGCCGCCCCAAAAGAAGTTCTGGCTCTTTTCATGAATCCCACTTGGATCAGCAAACTGAACAAGACCACCATCGATGCTATTCATCTACGTGCTTTTCAGACTTTCACAAAACTCGACGAGTCCAATCCGGCGAACTCGCGAGGACGACGAGGCTACTAGATCGGTCTTGCCTTATGCCAACAAAATCTTCAACAAACATAGTTTTCCTCCTAACGCTCTTTAAAATTGCTGTTTAAATGATAAAACACGTTCATGCGCACAGAGGAAATCGCCGTCATAGTTGTTGTGAAAGTCAAAGTTGTTGTGGCAGAATCAGCTGGGCTTGCATGTTGTGCCCGTCGTGAATGGAGTGCTGGTACTTATTGTAGAGATTGTAGGAAGCTACTTCCGTAGGCCCTAACTGCTAGCTAGTGAGTTCACAATCTTTATTCCGCATCCTTGAGCTCTAATGAGCACAGAGAAGCAGGGAGAGAGACTCCCGGGTCGGTCCTTCCCACTTGCCTCCCCTATCTCTCCACTCTTATGTGCAATAGTCTCCTGAATAGTAGACGCAGCTTATTCAGCCCGTTCTCCTGGGGGAGCACACGTAGGCTACAAGATAATGAACGTCTCTGTAGGTGTAGTGATTCGGTTTCCACCAGATTATAGCAATAATGCGAGATTCTGAAATTTTTTGCAGAACGAGATCAAGTTCTTACCTAGAAGTGAAAAATTCACTTCTGTTGTAGAGAAATGGCGAATGGCGCAAGTCTATTCTGTAGCGTCGAATAAAGCTGTCTATGAGACTGCAAAAGAGGTAATTTTATTGTACTTATATTTTCAGCAGTAGATGAAGAAGAAATGTTTGAGAAGGAATCAATAAGGAAACGGGGAGAAGACGGGCGTCCCGGGTCTATCTCCTGCTGAAAATGAGGTCGTCTCGGCTCCTCCCAGTGATGATTCAATTGCTCCATCTGAATGAAAATCAACGCTGCCGAGATTGGCGATTGCTTTAGACGTAAATCATCTAGACAGATTGTGATTTTCGGCTGAATGACTATTATGGATTAATTGTAAGTCTTAACCTCAACTGGTTCTCACACCAAGACTTCGTTTCTGGTACAGCGATTGAAACGTACTATTGCGGCAGTAGCCAACATCATCGGTATCGATTCTTGGGGGAAGCGGCTGTGCGAATTCGCATTCAAAGGGTCCATTGACATCGCTGTCGCGTCAGCGGGTTTGTTATCAGCTTGCCTATTGATTGTGGCACTTCTCGACCCTTTGCGGTTTGCCGTCAGGTGAGCAGTCTGTTTTGGTTTGAATTTTTTCTCGTGACAATGTTCATAAAACTTTGGTTGTAGGCTCGAACGAAACAATTTGAGATTTCTGGAGATGTCCGGAAAATCGCTTTCCTCAATCGCTTCTCCAACATGGAAGATTGTTACGATTCAGAAGCCTCTGAAGAATGATTGGCTTGAGATCAACTACAACTACGAGAGCAATAGCGGAACAAGAAATCGGTTTCTCTCGGTGACGGCCAGCGGTGTTGGCTCGACTTGGAATGCCGATATCCAGTACATCGAAATCCATCAATGTAATTACAACCAATATAATCAGCCAGAAACAAAGGATAACGACCTGAAATCGTTGCATTTCGATGCACGAACCCTTCGTCAGACGATTCAGTTTGAGAACAACGGGTATTGCGGCTGCAACAGCCAGAACTTGCGTATCCTGTGCGGCATTACGCTTCAAGTCGGACCATCAGTTTCCGAGGACAAGCTTTCGAAGAAGTTTCTCGACGCTCACGAGGCAACGGAGTTCAACGCGAATTGCCGCATCAAGCTCACAGGATCCAATCAACCAATCTATGTGAATCGCGAGCTGCTCTCGGTCTACTCGCCAGTCTTCAGAACCATGTTTCAAGGAGAATTCAAGGAGAAAAACTCTCAAGAGGCTACGCTTCCAAGCATCAAACGTGAAGACTTTTTGGCATTCTCTATCATCCCGTCACCCCCGTT
Source organism: Poikilolaimus oxycercus (assembly GCA_034700245.1). Lineage (NCBI taxonomy): Eukaryota > Metazoa > Nematoda > Chromadorea > Rhabditida > Rhabditidae > Poikilolaimus > Poikilolaimus oxycercus. Next base: position 4,416 of record JAQIXL010001238.1, read on the forward strand.
ACAAAGGCCAATGTATCGTCCGTGATTGTTGTAGCCGATCACTTTGACTGCAAAGTTCTTCTCCACGAGTGCGAACAGTGTCTGAAGAGAAATCTTCCAAAAACCCCGGAGGACTTCAAGCAGTACATCGAACTAGCTGATAGGATTCACATGGAGGAGCTCTTGAAGTCGACTCTGGACGCGGCTCCACGGGAAGTCCTCGCCGTCTTCATGAATCCATCGTGGATCAACAAGCTAAACAAGTCAACAACGGATGCGATTCATCTGAAGGCATTTCAAATCTTCACGAAGATCGACGAGACCAGACGACAGAATTAACAGAGCTATGACATTCGATATAATCCCCCCCCCCTTTCCCACCCTCTTTGTCATTTCTCGTACGCTTATTGTCGTCCTTCTCAAGTGAATAAACTTTGAGTAAAGTTGTGTATCAAAACGAGTGCCAAAAGCCAGCAAAGATGTCATGTCGCTGACGGAAAGGCTGATTGTGGGTCCTGACTTGTGTCTCATTAAGGGGCTGTCTGCAGTCGCTCGGAGGCGCCTCTAATTAAGATTATCACTTGCTAGGCAGTTGTGTGAGCGCTAAAAGCTCCGCTACATCATCGGTATTTTCTGAACGCTGATCAAAGTTATTGTGACCGACAGTCGCCCGTCCGACCGTCGAAAGTCTTTCGTCATTTCGTCCACGTCGGCCGGTCGTGTTCTCCAGCGCTCTGCGTCACCGCCGACCTCATCATCCGCCGGAGAGGGGCCGCCGACGGTCGTCGCCCTCGCCACACGCTGAGGGGAAGCCGACGCCGTCGCCCTCGATACCGCGGGAGAGGGAGCGCCGCGCAGGAAGAGCCGCCGTCGACACCACGAAGCCCCTGCCCACCCGGCACTGGACAAGCCTGGGCAGTACGGCCGCTCTCACGGGACCAAGCCTCGTCTCCCCGTGACCCAGCCAGCGAAAAGCTGTGATCTCTGGGAATAAAACTTGTAAAACTTGTAAACTTCTCACAAGTCGCAGTCCTTGACATCGTTTTACCTATCGGAAAATTAGGAGGTGCTCGCTTTCCTGAGTTGTCTCTACGTTCCTGTTGAACCAATTACGAAGGAAAATCTTCGTGAGAAAATCTGTCGTTTCAGTTTCTTGAAAAGTTGAGCGTTTCGAAAGATATGAATTAAAATATTGTAGAATATTGGGTCATTTTGGGGTGATTTTTCTGCTTTATTTTTTTCGCATCTAGTCTTATGATGTAGGCCTGTGTCTGAAACTGTCACCTTGATTAGAAAAATGCGGGGAATCTAATGGCTACTCAGATTTCTCCAAATCTTAAGCTATCTCGGTCAAATCTCTAATTTGACGTTTTTCAGACTTCCACACCTTTGCTATTTTCCCGTTTTCATCGAAGGTTTTCTACTACGGTCACCGCTGAATTTTTGATATGTTGTAGCCCGTGAAATTCCGCGTCGACTGATACCAAGAGCGCCTTGAAACTCCTGGATCCAAGGGGTCAACGAGAGCTTAGAAAGATGAAACTCCGTGTTTGAGAAGAAAGCGGCTCATTTCTGTTTGCTCGTTGTTTACCTGCTTTTGACGCATACTCGAAGGGGAAAAGGGTCACTCCACCGTTTTTGATGTCGGGGAATCGTTTTCCAACGATAAAATCGGGTGATAATGGGCAGAAAACTCGATAACAGTCCTTTTTGGTGTGAAACGCAATTTTGGGAACTCTTCGCGCACCTGCGCGCGCTATTGGTTGCGCGCACACAGTGCGCGCTCACAACTTTGCAAAAAACATCATTTTTCAGTAAATCTGGTCAATTAAAGTGCTTTCTGCCCATTATCACCCGATTTTATCGTTGGAAAATGATTCCCCGACATCAAAAAAGTTAATAAACGCTTTTCCGACGCATTCATCCCGTTTTCGCATGAGTCTCGCTCGTGAAATTGGTGAGTATGTTCGTACGCCCATCAAGGTAGATTTTGAAAGTCTTGCACTGCGTCCTCAACTTGTGAATTGCTCTCACTTTACTGCAATGCCTCTGAAAAATGTTTTACAAAGAAAAGGCTACCGCTGGAGTTCTTTTGCTCAGCATCAGTTGCATATACTTTTTGGACTTTCTCGGATCCGGTCTTTCACATTAAAAAAAGAATCTTTCTTGCTACGCTGGCGGTGTTGGTCAATCATTAATGTCAAAAATCGCCCATTTGAAGAAAGAGACGGCATATTGATTTCAGCAGCGAAGCTGATCCGGGAAAGGTAAGGCATCGTAGTTAAGTGGAACCTGTCGATTTAGGTGTTCGAAAACGTGGAGCTGATGGTCTTATTTCCAGTGGTGATGTGAAAACTCAGAACACAGGTGTCAGATTCACAGAGACGAAGTGTGCCCGCGGGTGTTTCACGTGACGAGCCATCACATGCTTTCGACCAAACTAATGGACTTCCGTAACACTCCGTGTCATTGTAGCCTTATCATTGCCCAGTGTCAGTCAGTGTTTGCCCGTCTTTAAGAAGAAGGCGCTTTTGACGGGTGTCCTTTGAAGTGTGCCTCCCTTTTTCAACCTCCTGTTCTAATTGTGACATTGTTGCCTTTCCCCCAGCACGAATGCCCAATCAAATTATTTTAAAAATTGGAGAGAGAAGATCTCTTGAGTGGCTGCATTTCAGTCTCAAGAACCAGTTGCAGGCTGTGGTTCTTAGTGTTGACGTGTCGAACCCTAGCCATCCAGTGTATGAAGGACGAAAGATGTATGACATCACGTCTAATTGGAACTGTAGCGTGCAAAGCGCGCTTGTGTTCAGCAACGGAGCGGTTCAAGCAAATGAACACGCTTTTTGTTTGGATGCAACTAATCCTCAAAAAGTACTCTATTCATCAGCCACTGGGCGTTTTCCTTCGACAGATGTTCAAAAGCCACAAATGACGTACGCTTGTCTATCGATTGAGCTTGAGGACGGAAGATTTTTGAAGACGGATGACATTGAGAAATCGATATACCTTCGACAAAAATTGCGAGACGAACCTTTAACAAAGCCTAAATTTTTGGAGGACGCCGATGCAGCCGCTGAATATAGAGCCAACTGTCGCATACTACTGGAAGGAAACCCGAAGCCTGTTTTCGCGAATCGCGAATTACTCTCCATCTATTGTAATGTCTTTCGAACAATGTTTGAGAGCGATTTCGCGGAAGGAGCATCAGAAGAGATTTCTCTCCCAAATGTTCAACGCGAAGATTTCATCGAATTTCTTCGTTGTTTGTATCACCCCGCCGAACCGGTAACAAAGAAAAACGTTTACTCCGTGCTGGCAATAGCAGACCAGTTTGATTGCAAGTTCTTGCTCTCGGCTTGCAACGAGTGCCTCAAGAAATGCACGCCAATAACCATCAGCGACTTTAAACGGTACATCGAGTCCTGTGAACGCGTACGCCTTCACAAATTGATTGAGGAAATTCTCAAAAATCCTCGTCCGGATGTCATGGTGGAGCTACTGAATCCCGAATGGTTGGAGAAGCGAAATCAGTCAACAATGAGCTTGGTCCTGAGAAAAGCTTTTAAGACGCTTTCAGCGACTGGAGGACAAACTCAAGCTTTTCTAGTTGACGACGCGGGAACATCAACGCGACCAGAGAAAAACCGCTCGCGCAATCATCCTCCTGTCGATAGACCATCAAAAGACGGCTTCAAAAAAAAGCTTGTTCCTAAATGACGCACGCAAATGGATCGGGAATCGAAGAAAAAGGTCGAAAAAATATCTGTCGTCAGGTCCTATAGATTTTGTTCTTCTGTATTTGAAAAGTTGCTAGCTTTCAAATAACGATTTTCTGCTGAATAAACTCTTTTCTGTCATTGCGTTGTGGATCGGAAAGCAGAGCTTCATATCAACGTGGTAAGCCGTCGCTGAATTCCGCTTTCTGGCTCAGTGTCATGGTCGCCGTCAGCCTCGTTTTTCTCTTGGTAAACTTGAAATTGACGATTGTTCTGACTTTTAGAAAATATTCTTCGGCCCTGAAAATCTATGCTCCCGTGACACACAGCAGCTGCGTAGATTTCACACAGACACAAGACTGAGTCGCAGCCACCTTCGCGGTGTGCAGGTTCGTATCAATGGCTCTGCCAATCTCCACCCTCGTCAAGACTCAAAATTGATTTTTTTGCCACTCAATTTGCTGTTGTCAATTTACGAGTGCTCTAACCTTGCGAAGCAAACGCTTCAAGTAAGAAATATAGCAAATTGCTAGGTGGCAAATGATTTGATCGCCAAGGTGTCACTCGAAGTCAAATAACGCTGAAGTTAATGAGCCTTGGTGCTTGTTCGAGGTTATCACTCAGAGTCCAACGACTTTATCACTCCGCCGTTTGTGCTTGTCCTCAACTAGCCGACAAACCGACTCTTCATTTATTCCGATCATGTCTCATCTTGCTATTCTGAAAGTTGGAGAATCTAAGTGCTGCGAGTGGCTAGTTCTAAGTCTAGTCGAAAAGAAAGACTACTATTCGTCTGGCGATGTAACGGTTTTAATGGCTAATGTGAGAAAGGCGGACGAGCACCAACGTCCCTTCTTTAACGTCATGTCAAACTGGTATTGCCGCGTGAATCCTGCTGTTTTGTTGGAAAACGGACAAGTCTCAGTGATGGCTCCACGAGGACCCGAGTTTCTGGTTTTGCAAGCGCATGGATCAAAGCCAAAGGCCGAACCAGCTACTTTTTATTTCGACGCACTACATCTTGACCATATCGTGCACAGGTTTAACCCTGGGCCGTTTATGGACAATGTGAAATCGCCCATTTTATGCGTTTGCCTGGCAATCGAGCTGAATGATGGCCGTGAATCAACACGAATCCCAATTGATGACATCATTCGTGTTCGTCAACGTGTTCAAGAATCTTCACAGACGAACCATGCGCACTTCCAGGATCCGACGGCAGCCGCTCATTTCAAGGCCGACTGTCGAGTCATTCTGGAAGGCAGCAACGAACCGGTTTTTGTCAATCGCGAATTACTCTCTGTTTACTGCTCGGTCTTTCGGACAATGTTCGAAAGCGACTTTGCCGAAGGCACTGCTGAGGAAATTTCCCTCCCAGTGAGGCGAGAGGACTTTCTCGCCTTCCTTCGCTGCCTCTATCACCCAGTAGAGCCCGTGACGCAACAAAATGTCTATTCAGTCTTAGCCATTGCCGACCAATTTGACTGCAAGGTTCTTCTCAAGGCTTGCGACGAGTGCCTGAAGAAATGCGCACCAATAACGATCAGCGACTATCGTGAATACATTGAGTCATGCGAACGTGTCCCTATTTCTTCGCAAAGGACATTCTCAAAAACGCGCCCCCCGAGATCCTAGCTGAACTACTAAATCCAACGTGGTTGGAGAAACGAAACCCGGTGATCATGGGCGCCATCTTGCGAAAAGCTCACCAGGTCCTTTCTGTCAGTGGTGGTCATTCGGAAATGGTTCTAATTGGAGATGTGGGATCGTCATCGCAATCGCAAGAAGGTCACTCGCCAACAGTTCGTCAGTTTCGTGGTCGAGGAAGGTCAGATCGTGGAACCGATCGTCATCATTTACCTCGAATCTAGATGCTGCGCACTTTAAAGTGTATTTTTCTATCTTTGAGAGACACCGTGATGTGAGAATAAACAGAACAATGCTCGAGCACAAACGGCGCCACCAGAAAAAATATTTTAAGCTCAGTTTTCAATTTGCCGCATCAGCAGATTCAGGCATTGTCAGGCGCTTGCATGTACTGCTGTTCACCATCGCCATAGCTCTAATTGCGAAGAAAGGACACTCGTGGGAGACAACAGCTGCTTCGAGTGGAATTTAGGGTCAATGGTTGCCATTTTCCATTTTCAACAAGAAGTTCTTTATTTCGATGAGGGCAGATAGGGGGCTCGGAGATGAGAACTGGTCGATGGCGAGGATGGTGCGGCGGCAGTCCTTCTCAACCAGTCTAAAAGTATTCTTTCTTTTCTTTTCATACAAAGCACCACTAGAGGAGGAGGCCGCCCGGCTTGTCGGAGTAGAGGCGAGGAAGCTCCGGGTCATGGCCGATTTCGTCCTTGGCGAGCTTCCACTCGGCGAGCTTCTCCGGCTTCAACTTGTAGAAGACGCGCTTCACACCGGGGCGAATGTGCTAAAATAGTTTTTATTAGAAATTTCTGTATGCTAATATCTACGATATTCGGATGCTTCTTGTTGAGTTCGTCGAGGGAGATCTCGCGGTAGAAGTAATGGAAGCGGCCGTACTCGTAGTCCTTCTCTCCCGACTTCTTCTTCGGAATCTCGTAAGCCGTAAAGAACACGCGGTCGTCGATCCACATTCCGGTATGTACGGTAGCGACTTTCTAAAAAATTTTGAATTTTTAAAGTATGCCTGCACTTCTTACTTTGACGGCCTCCATCAACACGTTTAGGAGCGTTTCCATCTGGTCGCTCTTGAGCTCTTTTCCGGTTGCATCCGTTACGGAGACCTTGATTGGCACCTCCTTCTTGGGCACCTCTTTCTTCTCAGCCTTCTTCGGTGCTTCTTGCTTCTCCTCCTTCTTAGGAGCTTCTTTCTTTTCAACTTTTTTGGGTGCTTCCTCTTTCTCCTCCTTCTTGGGTGGCTCTTTCTTCTCGGTCATCTTGGGCTCTCCGTTCAGATTCAATGATGGTGCTTCGTTGTTGGTTGGCTGGTGGAGCTGTACTTCCGGAATGGCGTAAACAACAGCGATGACGGCGGTTGTTGCAATGATGTAGGCGACCGCGTAGAGAGCGCAGAACACGGCTAGGCCTTCCTGTAGAGATTGAATTTCCTTGTGGTGGAGCCATTTACCTCGCTGAACGGGGACAGTCCGACCCAGAGGACGAAACCTCCGCAAAGCCAAGGAAGGCCGAGGGCGAGCATCTGATAAATCGGGTTCAGGTTCCTCATCTTCGAGACGGCAGCGGAAGAAGTCGACCAGTCAGAAGAGCGCAGCGATTGATAAAGACTCTGTGTCTTGCAAAAGGCATCTCTAATGCAACCATTCAGACATTTCTAAAAAAGCTAGCAAAATATCCACTTATTCAGAAGTTTTAATTCAAATGTGCTTCAAGGAGCATTTCGACGGTTCCGCCGGCCGGTCACTGAACTCAGCCGCTACCGTCTCGGCCGACCGCACCCCTGCTGATGTCGACGTCGTTCTTTCGTTTCGAACCCTTTGCGCCCACGCTTTCAGAAAAAAACAATAGAATCTTTATTTCAACGAGAGATTCTTCAAGCTAGCTGAAAACTCGCATTGCTTCAACTTCGCAAACAGAAGCCCTGAAATTGCTTCGCTTGGGTCTCACAATCAGCAGCCATCATAAACAAACCCTTGAGTGTTTCGATTGACGGCTTCGAGTCCTCGAATTTCTCTAGCCAGTCCGAAATGTTTGCCGGGATGCTTGGCAAAAAATTTGACTAATTATGTTGGCAAAATGTCGAACCAGTGACGAAGAAGAACGTTTACTCCGTGCTGGCAGTAGCAGACCAGTTTGATTGTAAATTCCTGCTCTCGGCTTGCAACGAGTGCCTCAAGAAATGCACGCCAATCACCATCAGCGACTTCAAGAGGTACATCAAGTCTTGTGAACGCATGCGTCTCCAGAATTTAATCGAAGAAATTCTCAAGAAACCCCGTCCTGATGTCATGGTGGAGCTATTGAATCCCAAATGGTTGGAGAAGCGAAATCAGTCGACAATGAGTTTGGTCCTGAAAAAGGCATTCACGACGCTCTCAGCAACAGGAGGACAAACACAGGCCGTTCCGGTTGACGACGCGGGGACATCGGCGCAGTCAGAGGATCACCACTCGCGCAATCATTCTCGCGGTGGCGGTAAACCATTTAGGACCACCCCGTTTTCATCGATATTAGGAGGCTCTTCGCGTCCATACTCGTGCCTTAAATTAGCTACTTCTTACTTTACCCCAGATAAACAGTTTGATGCGCAGCGAAAGTGGTTGAAATTGACGACGCTTGAATCTCGCCGGACTCTGCAAGAACTGCTGCATCTTTAGTTGCGACTCTCTCATACAGCACGCCGATTCACTCGCCTTCCTCCTCGTCGTGAAGAAGCTGACAAAACGTGAAAAATCACGGAATTTCTAGTTCGGCAATTGTGCCTCTTCCGAGAAAGACACTTCTTCAGACATCTCCGTCTCCTTCTTGTGTGAAGAAGTTGCTTGGATGTGAAAATCACGAAAAGCAAAGGGTATATAAGACGGTGGTTAGCTTCTATTTCACGCGTAGTTGACATTTCATTCAACGGCGATGCGGCTCCCAGTCGTTTTGTTTGCGGTGATTCTCGTTCTGGCGATGGGGAAGGTCCGTCGACTCAAATGCCATGCCAGCGGGTCACCGGTAAGAGTCTCACTTTGTTTTGCAAATGTTGCCTTCTTTGATCTCGCAGCTTAATACTTTTTTCGTTCAAAATTTCAGCAAACGAATGAGTATCACGTTTTAGGACCCTGACAAGATGTACTGTAAACATGCGATGTATAAATATTGCATTCGTTACTGGGACATGCTCGCTGAGTCAGACATCGTGACGCACTGTTCAAAATTCGACACTCCTTACGAGTTCTATCAGAATAAGTTAAGTGGAGGAGGTGCAGAATTCAAGGACTTTAACATCACGGTCTGGTGCGACTGCAACATGTGCAATCGTAAGCTATTTTTAAGAACTTTCAAGAAAAAAAACATCTTTAGTAAAGGAGACCCAAGCTGAGGCCGATGCATTCTGCGGACATCCAACAACGACTCCGAAGCCGCCGACGGAGCCGCAATCCGAGGAAGAGCTGGACACAAGTATTTCAGCGAAAATCGATATTCGGATCTTCCTCGATCCGCGGCTTGTCAATTCGTCTCTCACCACTCAGCCAAATGTGACGAATGAGATCAACTCTACCATCGGAGAATGACCTAACAATAAGCTCTTCGTTCCTCCTTCTTTCCCCCAAGCTGTCGATCTTTTTCTGCTCTCCCGTTCTCGTTTTGAGTTCTGTGATAAATCGTGCAGCGCGGCTTCTGCATGTGGAAGAGTCGGATTGGAGAAGCGATTTCCTGTTTCATCTACACGCTGAAAACAGCACATACTCATTTTCTCAACACAAAAAGAGCAGTCCGCAGGCTTAAATACAGAAACATCTTGAAGCTAACTTCAGAAGTCGCGTCTGTCGAGAAAATTCTTCGCAAACATTCGAGAGCTGCAAGCAGTGTCTTTTGTTGCGTCTCTTCCGAGGACAACATGCAACAAGCCGTCTCCCACCTCGCCGTGAATAAGCTGACAAAACGTGAGGATCACGGAATTTTCACTTCTGCTATTGTGTCTCCCGTGTCTCGTCCGAGAAAGACACTTATTCAGACAGCTCCTTCTCCTCCCTGTACGAAGGAGTTGTTTGGATGTGAAAATCACGGAAAGAAGAGGCTATATAAGGCGTCCGGGAGCTTCTCGTTCACGCTCACGAAACAATCAGTTCACCGGCGATGCGTCTCTTTGCCATTTTCTTTGCCGCAACCGTCGCTGTTGCGATTGGCCGCCGCCTCAAATGTTACAACAGCATGATGGCGGTGAGATTTTGTCGATTTTTGCTGATTATTTTTAAATAATCTTAAAAGCTTAACGTTGTCAGTTTTGCTCAACAAAGCTCTCATTTTAGGACCCGAAAAAACAGTTCTGCCTCGGAGACGATGTAAAATACTGCTCTCGTTACCATGAGAACCCACAAAAGGGTTCCCTACTTGTAAATCTCGCTGTTTCAGCCGGATGCTCTTATTACGACACTCCGAAAGAGTTCTTAAAGGCGGAGCTGTCTGGAAAATTTGAGACATAATTTCACGGTGTGGTGCAACTGCAACATGTGCAATGGTATTCCTTTTGCAAAACCTTCATCAGTAAATTTAGAAAAGAAGACACAAGAGGAGGCCGATGCATTTTGCGCCTCAAAGAATCCGGCGACTTCTCCGACAAACATTACATTCGACGTTAACGTCTCGGTCGATCCCCGGCTTGCCAACTCGTCCCATTTCTCTCAGTCGAATGTGACCAAAACAATCAAAGGCTGACTGTCTATCGACGAAAAGAAGGTCACCAACAAAATGTGAAAACAATAACAATGCACTTCCATCCTTCCCGTCCTCCCTCCGACATCCTATCGGCTCCTTTCTTCTTCACTCTTCGTTCCCTTTCCTTGGTTGTTTTTCCTCTCTTTTTAATAACTTTGGAATAAATCGTGCTCTATGTGATCATGAACAGGTCAAGCTTGGAGCGTGTGGGAACTACTTTTTTCTGTTTGCAAACTCTTCAACTGAGCACGCATTGCCCTGTTTATTCTCTCGGCACCTCTCACATCATCGGTTTTTAGGTCGTTGTTTCGAGAGTCGTCGAATTCGCTGAAATTTCTGCGCAAAATGCATCGGCCTCCTCTTGGGTCTCCTTTTCTGAGGGAGATCATTAAGGCTTTGCAAATGAAAAACCGTTGCACATGTCACAGTTGCACCAGACCGTGAAGTTATAATTTTCAAACCTTCCAGACAACTCCGCCTGCTGGAAGGCATAAGGCGTGTCGTAATAAGAGCAACCGGCTGAGACAGCGAGATTTACAACTGGGGAACCCTTTTGTGGGTTTTCGTGGTAACGCGAGCAATATTTTACGTCGTGCCCAAAGCACAACTGCTTTTTTGGGTCCTAAAATTAGACCCTTTTTTTGGAAAAGAGTAGTCAACAAGAGGCAAGAAACAATGCCTACCGCTATCATGTTGTTATAACATTTGAGACGGTGGGGACCGATTGCCACAGCAATTACTACCGCAAAGGCAATGACAAAGAGTCGCATGGTTCTTGACGACTGAAAATTGAAGTTTTAGCTCAAAAAAGAGAAAGCCTTGAAAGATGGATGCTGCGTGGCACAAACGCAGCGAAGTGATTTCACAGCAAGCTTCTAGGCTCAGTTTCATCACAGCCACCGACACGACGCATGACGTTTGCCTTCTCCTTCTCCTTCTCCTTCTCTCTATCTCCGGGCTTCGTTTGCATTAGAACTGCACGATTCTGTGGCAAGTATGAACTCGCAAGTATAAACCTCAGTTTTTTTATTAGAAAGCGATTTTGACCAAATCCTAGTGACCGCCCTTGTACGAGATTTTCTCATCTTTAGAGATTTGCATTCTTAACTCTTCACCACACATACCTTACGGCACGTTTTTTCGCTGTTGGAATCGTCTGAGTTCCGACTCGCTCGGGTTCAATAACTCGAGCGACAAACCCACCGGAAACAAAAAAAACGTTCTTGACTAACTAGAAAGTTGTTGATCATGTGACGGTAAGCAGCTCAACCGTTCCACGCGCAGTAGTGTTTTCTCATGAGAGAAGGAAATTCACGAATCCGTGGCTTCTGCTGCATCATTGGAAATCATTAATTTTATGGGTTTAGACACACTGCTCTTTTTATTCTCTTGCTCCCCTCATACATGGGACGAGCACAAGGGGTGCCTCACTATCCTCAGGCAGTGATTCGCAAGAGAATAATGAGACCAATGAAGATCAAAATCGCTGTTTCAGCTGAAATACGCGTCTTCGGCTTCTTTGGTGTCGTCATGGGCTCTTCTTCGGGTTGCGTCGTCGGCTGCTCAGTCGTTGTTTGGAGAGTCGTCAGCTCTGACTGCGTACAAAATACGTCGGCCTCCGCTTGCGTTTCCTTTTCTAAGCATACTTTTAAAAAATTCGAAAATGAGTTACCATTGCACATGTCGCACTCGCACCACACCGTGAAGTTATAATCATTGAAAACTATGCCATACTGCTTTTCCAATTCCCTCTGATAGAACTCAAAAGGAGTGTTGTAAAATGAACAGGCAGCCGAGACGTCGGCCGCCGTATCAACGAGCATGTCCAAGTAGCGAATGCAATATTTTACTTCCTCGCCAAGGCAGAACGGTTTTTTCGGGTCCTAAAATTAGACCTTTTTTGGAAACAAATTGTCAAAAAGATACGTCACGATTCTTACCGGCATCATATTGTTATAACATTTGAGACTACGGCCGATCGCTATAGCGACCATTGCTGCAGAAACAAGGACGAAGTGTCGCATTGTTCTTGACGACTGAAAATTGAAGTTTTAACGCAACAAAAGAGAAAGCTTTGAAAGGTGGCAACAAAGGCAGCGAAGTGATTTCACGGCTAGCTTCTACTGCTCAGTTTCATCGCCACCACCGACATTTCTTGAATGACGTCTGCCCACCTCCTTCTTTCCATCAAATTGCTGATATAATGGAATCTTTTCTCTTGTTTGGGACCCTGCAAATAACGTTTTGATAAGCAATACGTGAAATTTCTTCTCGATTCTCATGCCGCACGACAGAAAATTGGGACCCCTGTATGTCAACCGGGATTCTCTCACTTTACTGCGATGTCTTTCAGAGCTAAACTGGCAGGGTTTTTCGCTAAACTAGATATTTGTCCGTTACAAGACGCGTTGGGCTGATAACACCAGGCTGCCCCGTTGCTTCTAGTAAGAAAAAGTTTTCAAGATGCACACTGAAGAGCTGTATAAACTGCAACATCATTTGTTGCGAATCTCTCAAACAGGACGCCGATTCACTCGCCTTCCTCCTCGTCGTGGAGAAGCAGGCAACACGAGAATCACGGAATTTCTACGTCTGCTATTGTGTCTCTTCCGAGAAAGACACTTCTTCAGACCTTCTCCTTCTTGTGTGATGAAGTTGTTTGGATGTGAAAATCACGGAAAGCAAAATGTATATAAGGCGGTGTTAACTTCAATTTCATGCGTAGTTGACATTCCATTCAACGGCGATGCGGCTCCAAGTCGTTGCATTTGCGGCGATTATCGTTCTGGCGATGGGGAAAACGCGCGCACTCAGATGCGAAATTCGCCTTGGGCAAACCCGAGGCAACCCTCCAACGGTAAGACTCTCATTTTGTTTTATAAATGTTGCTTTCTTTAAACTCACGCTTTTATTTTCATTTTGCTTCTAAATTTCAGCAAACGAATGGTATCACATTTTAGAACCCGGAGTACTGCGAAGCTGCAGAATTCAAACATTGCGTTCGCTTCTGGGATATAGAAGCCGAATTAGACATCGAGAAGGACTGCTCAGAATACGATACTCGCGACGAGTACTATCAGAAAAAGTTAACTGAAGGAGGTGCAGAATTCAGAGATTTTAACTTCACGGTCTGGTGCGACTGCGACTTGTGCAATCGTAAACCATTTTTTAAACTTCGAAAAGCTACCTTAGAAAAGGAGACCCAAGCTGAGGCGGATGCATTTTGCGCGATGACGAATCCGCCAACGAAGCCGGATTCCGAAGAAGAGCCGGAGACAAGTATTTCAGCGGAAATTGATATTCGGATCTTCATCGATCCACGGCTTGTCAACGCGTCCCTCACCACTCAACCGAATTTGACGAAAGAGATCCACTTCGACTTTCCCGCAAACAAACAGAACTCCATAACCGGAGAATGACCTAAGCTCCACCCTTCCCCCCCTCCCCCCTCCCCCTCCCCTTCAACCAGTTATGTTGTTTTCGGCTCCCCCGTTTCTCTCCGTTCCTTGATTTCTGTGTTGTTATAAATCGTGCTATTTGTGATTCTGCAGTGACATTCTTGGATGTATCTACGTTGACAATAAGACCTTTTCGAATATGAAAACAAAGAAGGCAAATAGATCTGCTTCAAGCCGATGACAATCAGTTTATTGACACTCAGAACAACAAGAGGATCCTGCAGACTTGAAATAAGCCTTGCGAACACCAGGCTGCCGAGTTGCTTTTCCTAAGAAAAAGTTTTCAAGAAACACACTGAAGAGCTGCAAGAGCTGCAGCATCTTTTGTTGCGACTCTCTCAAACAGGACGCCGATTCACTCGCCTTCCTCCTCGTCGTGAAGAAGCTGGCAAAACGTGAGAAGCACGGAATTTCTACGTCTGCTATTGTGTCTCTTCCGAGAAACACACTTCCTCAGGCACCTCCTTCTCCTTCTCGTGTGATGAAGTTGTTTGGATATGAAAATCACGAAAAGCAAAGGGTATATAAGACGGTGTTAACTTCAATTTTACGCGTAGTTGACATTGCATTCAACGGTGATGCGGCTCCAGGGCGTTGCATTTTCGGCGATTATCGTTCTGGCGATGGGGAAAACGCGCGCACTCAGATGCGAAGCCAATCCTTCACCGGTAAGGCCCTCATTTTGTTTTATAAATGTTATTTCTTTAAACTCACACTTTTATCCTATTTTTTTCCTTCTCAACTTCAGCAAATGAATTGGTATCGCATTTTAGAGCCCGGACACGAAGTACTGCGAAGCTGCGGAATTCAAATATTGCGCTCGCTACTGGGACAAGAAAGCTAAAACAGAGATCGAGACGGACTGCTCAGAATATGACACTCTTAACGAGTACTTTCAGAATAAGGTAGCCGTAGCCGTATTGGGTGCGGAATTGTATGAATTTAACTTCACGGTCTGGTGCGACTGCGACATGTGCAATCGTAAGCCATTTTTAAGAACTTCCAAAAAGCACTTTAGAAAAGGAGACCCAAGTTGAGGCGGATGCATTCTGCGGACATCCAACAACGACTCCGAAGCCGCCGTCAAATCCGGCGACGAATTCGCCAACGAAGCCGGATTCCGAAGAAGAGCCGGAGACAAGTATTTCAGCGAAAATCGATATTCGGATCTTCATTGATCCGCGGATTGTCAACGCGTCCCTCACCACTCAACCGAATTTGACGAAAGAGATCCACCTCGACTTTCCCGCAAACAAACAGAACTCCATTACCGGAGAATGACCTAAGCCCCCCCCCCCCCCCAACCAGCGTGTTGTCTTCGGACCCCCTGTTTCTCTCCGTTCCTTGATTTCAGTATTGGGTTAAATCGTGCTATTTGTGGTTCTGTAGAGAAATTCTTGGATGTACGTTCACAATAAGGCCTTTTCAAAGATGAAAAAATGACATTGAAATCTGCTCTAAGCCGATGACAATTAACTTTATATAGAAAGCTGTTACCATTGTGACATTGTCATTTTGTGACATTGTGACCAAATTTTTGCTATAAGGTTTTTATGCCGCCCAAACAACTTTTCTATAGCAATACGATGCCG
>JAQIXL010001239.1:0-19499 GCA_034700245.1 Poikilolaimus oxycercus
GCTGCGAAGACGCGCGATAAAGAGCTCGTGCAGGAGGAACGATCGACAAAAATGCCCTTCGTCGGGATCGCCTCTCAATTGATTTGGGGGAATAAACTTCCTAAAGTGGCTGTTTGAGAGCGTGAAAGCACGCCAAAATGTTTTCAAAAAGAGTAGCTTGTTCATCTTACAACACAGGTATTCGTCCATCGGTGTGACCTTTGTGTACAGCATTCCGACACCCCGAGCACCTAAATAAAATGAAATCATCATTGCGTGGCTCACATTAAGACGTTTTCAGGACGACTAGAACTTGCGGCCCAGTGGAAGGCAACCTTCGGGTCATTCCGACTTCTTATTTCGATAACGGTGAATTTGCCCTAATAAACCGGTTTACCTATCAAAACTCCGTTTCCTTACCCAGTAGTTGGGAATGAAATAGAAATTGGCACCGTCGGGTCGCTTCCCCGACACGGCGGGCATGGGACGCCGAAAGAACTCGTCATCTGCAGTAATGGACCGTTTTCCGCTGAGATCCGGAGCTACGACGCCAGCGAGTTGACACCTTCGCTTGATTCTTCCGCCTAAAAGAGCAATCACATTCTGTTTTATTTTAATGCTTACGAAGAGTGCGCAGGCATACATTGCAACCTCCTTGAAAAACAGCTCGCAGAACTTCTTCGGCTTCATTCTAATGGCCTTTGGAGAAGTTAACGAAACTGAGCTCACATCTTCCAGAGAAAGAACTTCATCATCGTTGGCGAAATGTTGTTTGCGTGCTTCAAAAAAGGTCTCAAATGATTCCTTCGGTTCGCTTTGATTCCTAAGGAATCGAGGCCATGCAAAAGGTCACAAACAGGTGGAATTCGGCCTCTTTTGTTAGTCGACTTTGAAGGCGCTTGACGAGAGTTTGCAAATATGTAAGCGGAGTGCAAATGTGTTTCGTTTCATTAGGTGCATCTGGGTCCTCACAAAGGCGGCCGTTCATGACGTGGCTGCAGAAGTCCGTTCAAAATAAAATGATACAAGGAGAACTCTACATAGTCGGAATTCGTTGTCGACCATTGTTCGCTTGGTTTTTGTTCTGACATGATCGACAGCTGCAAGCAACACCTGGAAATTACAAGGAAGAGCAAACTTGTACGCAGTCATGGAGCCGCTAACCCGAATCCATCGGTAGACCAATTTTGGATCATTTAAGCTTCGTGTCTCGAGTATTGACAATTCTCCCTGCAAGGATTAGATTCGCAATTCATGAAGACAGAATGGCTAGCAGAAACAGAAAGTGGCGTTGTAATCGGCGCAAAAACTATATAAGGCCAAAGTGCTAATTCAATCGACCATCCTGTCTTTTTGACTTTAATTTTTCCATACCGAAAGCGATGAGGCAGTGAAGTTTGCTGGTCCGAAATCCGTCGCCGGAAACATATTGCTCTCGATCTCTTCAATAGCTTTCGTCTCTGTCGGTTTCTTAGGAAAGCATCTAATCGCCTTTTTGAATCGTTCGGTGGCGCCATATAATTCGAGTTTCTCCTTCACCTCGGCCGCTTCGTCCTGAGGGAACGTAAGTTAGACAATATGCTTTCGCACTTCTGATAATGTTTTGAACTCCTCGCGATCAGCAAGCGACATTAGAAATGCATCGAAGAACTTCTCTAGTTCAAAGTCAGGCGATTTTCTGGAAGCGAATTGATGACTATGCTTAACAAACTTAGCCTCGACGGTCTCGCGGACCACTTGATATCGTAGCCGATTAAAAGCGAGCACTATTACATCCCTTGGCTTACACACGTGACCAACATCGGGATTTCCGATAAGGTCCCCGTTCTCCAAAATGCTGCATTGAAGGTGAGAAACTGAGGACGAAAGAAGGACCACTCACATTTGTGGATTTACAATCTTTGAGCCAGTGGCGTCTCGTTTGCGGCTTGATGGACACCATGAACACCTATAAATAATCTATCAAGAAGAAGTTCAAGGACTGGTATGCAGTTCGAGTTTCTGACGTTCGGAACCGCCGCTTCCCATGAATGGCATGCCAGTTGTGGCAGAGCCGTGGATTGTCGGCACAACGCGTTTCGAGGATACTTCGTTTTCCTCCCTTCAAACATAAGGAACTACGGCTCCAACCTACCATCAGGCTTGACACGAAAGTGTACGAACGTGACATGCTTGCAAGCAATGAAAAAGGAGGCCCTTCTCAGGAATATCATAATTAGCGACTTGACCTAGCTTGCCTTCACACTTGTTGTTTCCCAAGCCGACCACAACTGTCTTGCAATGATTGGCGTTGTCATGCATGGGAAGGTCATCTGACGGTGATTAACTTTCGCGCGCAAACTTTGACTCTTGACGCTGCATTTAGCGATGAGTCTAATTGCAAGTAACTTTCATTAAACGTCAGAAGGCAAATTACTTTGAGACCGGGGAGCCCGTCAACACCATTCAGCGCATTAGATGCCCCATGAATTGTTACTGCGCTTCAGGTAGGACGAATGAGACTGCTCGAGGTCGTTTTCAGTAGTAGCGTGTGGAAATCCATCTTGGAATAATTTATTCCTCCGCACATTCAGGAAACAAAAACAGGGCAATTTCGGATCGATAGCGAGACGATGACGGAAGAGCTCTCGATGATGAAAAAATGACGGAAGTGAAGATTCACATTTTTTTGCCCAATTCCAAATCCATTTGAAGAGCCTACGAGCACTTGCAGTTAGCCACAACTTGTTGGGCGTCGGGTCCAGCAAGCGGGAGGGGACAGAGGGCCGATCGACGTCCGCCGCAGAGGCGACCACACTCGATCACGTTGTCGTGAAAGCCTGAGACCGACATCATTTGCCTTCCGAACAAACCTTTAGGCGCACCCTCAGCTTCCTTGTCATCATAGATGGAGAAGGTGTAGGTCTCGACGATCTGGCCTCTTTCGCAAGGACCAGCAACGGCTAGGGCTGCTATGGCGAATAGACAACTCAACAGGAGGGGATGCATTGAGACAACGAATCGATGAAGATTCCACAATTGAGTCGTTTTATAGGTCACGGCGGTGTCGATCCAACGGTGTGTCTTATTTCCCAGAAACAGTGATCAAGATAGCCTTAACTCGTGATGAAACTGAGCAATCGTTAATCGCGGCCAAATGAACGCTAATCGTGACCTTGATATTTTACGTACACCTCAAAAGTTTAATTTCGAGCTTTTGCCATGCTTGCGCTTGCCCACCTAGTTTGCATGCTTTTTTACACAGAGAGCCGAGACAGAAACGCCATGCAGTCTTGTGACGCTGTTGCCTTTTCGAACCTTGCTTCCGATGCAAATTTCTGCACCCCTTTGAGCAGATGAAGGAAGCTGCTCGCCGTCTACTCGACATCCTCCTTCTCCTTTTTCTTCCCGTCGCGCAGCTTTATAAAATTCACACTCCTAATGTGATCTTTAGAGAAAGAGAGAGAAGCCCGGATAGGGAAGCTTGGTAGGGAAGCCCGGATTTCACCGTTCGATTTCCGACCTTGTCTACACCTTGTCTTCGCTTTCTACTCAAAAGGCTCCTGTGTGAAAAAAAAGCGTGCGGCAGTACAGCAATGCAATGAACTTGATGAACAAATGTACTGGGGACACTCAAGAAACATTTTTAGTCATTAGGGAATAGGAAGACAAAAACGTTTCATAGAAGTTTTGTTTCCCGTCGTTATTTCATAAACTGGAGTGGAGTGGTATTCACCATTGCAGCAAGTATAGTTGATCGGATAAAGACAAGCAATTATTCCGCAATTTGTGGTTTTAACGTCTGCATCCGGTCTAAAATGTCGGAATTGTATTGTAATGAACTAAGCGTCTAAGTGGTTGATAAACGCGCGATGAAGACCCTCAGGTTCCCCCAGTGTAGAAGATAAGAATGAATAACGAAGTCCCTTTATTCGGGAGAAAGGCCTAAGAAGGCAACCGTATGTGAGCCTCAACAAAAGGAGAACTGACATAAATGCAAATACGCAAGCAATGGCACTAAATGCAGTACAAAGACAGAGCGGAAAGCGGAGCAATGTAGCGAGCTACATTACACATCGAAGTGCAAGCAAAAACTAGAAGATAGGAAGCCGAAGCAGCAGACGCATGCAGTACGGAAGGGAGCTCGACTAGGTTTGAGTCTTTCGTCAACAGCCAAGAAGCAAGATACTGTAATGCGCCGTCGATGCTAAACAAACCGTTACAAAAAAAGAAATTAACGAATTGGTCGATGTAACACCGTGAAGCCTGCGGCTCCTGTGAAAACGCGTGACTTACCAATGCAATGCCTCTTCGTATCTTGTCCAAATCCGAACACGAGCGGTTATCTGGTAAATAGAATACATTTGCCGAAGCTTTGTTATTTCAAGGTTTGATATCGCCTCACAAAGTGCGCGAAATGTGTTAAAAACATAATCATATTGCAGACTAGTCCAAAAAATACTACGCAATTACTTTTTGCTGCACTTGGCATCAGTCAGGGAAGGCGAGTTTCCTTGGGAGTCGGGAGACTGGGATTTATTGGCGTTCGCACTGGGGAAGAGGGATGGGGGATGGAGGGGATGGGCACATCTCGAGAACCTGCTCGTTTTCAGACCGTTTTCTATGAATCTTGCCCGGGTTTGAAAGATATTAGTATGTTGATCCCCTGCACTACTGATCCGCATAGTTTCAGCAGCGGGGGGAAAATTCTGAGATTTTTATCGGGTTTTCAGTCTCGGCGTTTTGAAACTTCAGAAGAATCAGATACCTCGCGGATTGAGATCTTTTTCAACCAAACTTTGCCAGTTGGTGTAGTTCTCTTCCGAGTACATGCACGCAGATGAAGACGGAAAATAAACGCTTTGAAGGGCAAAAAGTCGGGGTCGTCATGTTATTGTACTTTCTGGCCACTCTGATATTTGAGGACATCATAGGGCAAAAACAGATTGAAATGGGCGATTTGACTTGACATTGATTTGTCCTCAGGCAAGGTAAACGAAAAAATTCCGTTTCCGTCTTCCGTTTCCGTGATTTCCGCACTGTTTGGGCACTTCCGTTTCCGTTTCCGTTCCGTAACATTGGAAAACCTTCCGTTTCCGTTTCCGCGGAAGCCCAGTTCCCAGTTCCGCCCAGCCCTGGTTAAGGCCCATTTCGATCATGGAAGTCAGGCTTCCAATCTGTGTACTCATCATTTGACCTCTAGGATGATAACTAACTCCTCAATAGTAGCAACACTAATAGGAGCTGAGAGGATCATTTGAAAGAGCTGAAAGCATTCTCTTTACTATACTATGGGCTCGACTTGTAGCGACGACGGAGTTGTTCACTTGATCTGAAGAGCAATTGACTGAAACGAAACGGTCAACTATTTACCGTATACTAATTGGAAAGTCATCCCGTGGATGGTCATCCTCTCCAATGCCACTAGAGGTAACTTCGTAGGAGCATTCCCCTCTGGGTAGAGGGGAATGAAAGCTATTTCGAAAAGAAGTCAAGATCTGCATAGCTTGATCCTGCTCAAATCCTAAGAACGCAGTAAAATCTCCACCGCTATTTCGAAAATGTCGTTGCTCTGTTTGCTTGCAAACGTTCTCGAGAGCCTTCTTTTCCTTTGCCCATCCTGCTCATCTCACCAACCGCCTCGCTCATCAAGCCGATATGGATCGCTTTTCTCCAAAACAATGTATTTCAATTCCGATCAAGTTATCATATGCTTGTAGTAGTTTTATGAATTCGCATTTATTGAACTGCACATCCTGCTCCGTAACGAAATGAGACGATAAAAATGACGTCGAACTCGACGCCGATAAGCAGGAATAAAAACGACGAAACTAAGAGAATTTGCGTCAGAGTGTAGCGTTAGGGCGACTGCGCAACAATTATAGAACACCGAGTTGTCGACGCCACACAAATGCAAGAAAATCATGGCACTCACCGGTAGAATGAACAATACAAATGCAATCACCGCCTGAAATCAAAAAAAAATCTAAATAATGTTATTGCATAAGCAGAGATGAACGAAGCTTTCCTGACCTGTAGTACGACGAGAAAAGTGAGTCGCCGCTGTGAAGCGACCATCTCTAGCTGACTGCTTGACACGGTATGACGACTTAACATTAAGCGAACTGAAAGAAGAGCAACGGCGAAGCCTAAGGCGGCAGTGTATGCAGTGCCACCAAGGAAGGTCAGCTTATAGATAAAAGTAGTGAATGACTGATCAAGGAACATTATTGTTAAGGAATACGATGCCTCATCAAGCACCGTGACCTAAACATCGTCGACCAAGGCATTCAAGACTCATTACATTCGGTTTTGAGCGAAGATATTGTTGAGCTGCGTCTGAATCACTGAATAGAATAAGGGAAAAACATGCGCCAGCGGCTGGTAGTACTGTCAGAGCAATGGTAATATAGCGAATTGGCAGAACGCGGAAAATACTGCTTTCCAGACCACTATACAAGGAAGGCAAAGAGGTAATTGTCGTCCCGAGAATAGGCGCCGTCGCTGCCACGCGCTCAACGAGAGCGCTTGCCAATGCACCCAGTTTGCCTCCAAAAGCAACAATAAGACAAGTCTTAAATAATTTTCAGCTTCATCCAAAAACCATGAAGAGTCGACTGATTTCGGGAAAGGCATTGGCAATGCCTGTGAGAGCAATCACGGGGTCGGGAATTGGCGAACCGACAATTATTGGTCTTGTTATTACACTCAATTGCGCATCGAGTAGAAGGCACCAAGCCTGAACTCGCAGATACTTCGCGCACGAGGCCTTCAACATGCCTGCCATGAAATAGCACACAAGCGAAACCCCAAGTTAGCCTGTTTCGCAGTGACCATGATAAATAACGTGTAGAGATTGGCCAGCATCGACATGAAGCCATAAAAGCAATAAAACGCGTGAACCAGACGACCTTGCAGGAGCAACATCAAAGCGCATTCATTTGCAGAGCGGAAGAGGGAACTTTAAAAGTGAAACGTGGGTGGCAGCAGTGGCGTTTTCGCACCACCTGCTATAGAGCCAAAACTTTTTAAGCGATCGTTTGTTTGTGAGCTCGAAATGTAAGAAGTGGGCGACACGCTGACAAAAGCGCTTTCAAGCAAAGGAAAACTTTCGAGTCGGCCGATCGTTGGGGTAGGATTGTTTGTTCACGCACACGACACTGCCGATTGAGTCAACGAACAGAGTCGAAGAGACGTTGACGTTTGACATCATGCGCTTGCCTGTGATTGTTCGCAAGCAGTGGAGCAGATGTCGTCAGGCCCGTTCGTCTCGGCTCTAGCGAACTCTGACTGCCAGCCCTGCAGCTGGTGATGTTCGACTCGGCTCGTGTAAACGTCTGCTCTATCTGATCAAAGATCGAGCCAGTACTCGCAATGACCCCCATATAGCCAGCGTGGCAGAAGTTGTGCGGTTGTCGAGAGCCGCCGTTCATACTGATTCGATGCTCGCACTATGCACCCGAGAGGAGTCCGAGACAGTCGCAGAACCTGGCGGTTTGTGATGAGTTGGTCGTCGTTCTGGCACGAAGTTGGCAGTTGTCGTCGTTGGAGTTGTTTCACGAGCAACTGAGAAGCCTGGATCCTCTCACAATCAATGAAGCTTTCATAACTCCTCTAGCCTGTCCCATTTCAAAGTAAATATTATGCAGCTTCGAAACTGACTTGGCAACTGCCGAGGACGTAGGGTGAGCTCGTATGTATTGATCTCCACAATGTCACATTTGCGCTGTGGCAAGGATGAACAACCGTAGCAGCAGCATGTGCCGCGAAAGTGTCTCGTGGTCCCAACGAGCTTTAATTTTCATTGAAGTAGTGTGAGACAGATCCTTCTGGACGTGCTTTCTTGAGCAAGCTTTGAGGGGCTCTCCTCGTACGGATTGACACGATCTAGTGAGGATCCAGTGTTTCCGTGAGACGGAAGTGCTAACTAGCATCGCAAGTGTTTCTAACTGGAGCGGTGCAAATTGGATCTTGGTCCTCGGGATGGCTGGGTTCCTTGTTCTGTTTGTCCTCCCCTTCGTCCTCCTCGCGTTCTTAAATATCGTAGCTAGAGCGGAAAGACGTTGCTTTGTTGTCGATACGCCGGGAGACAATTTTATTGCGCCGGGTGACATTCCCTCACTTTAAAGCTGAACATTTTCTGAAACCGATAGCAATCGATTAGGCTATTACGCGCGCTCTTATGTAGGCTATTCAATGACATCCCTCACTTCTTCAAATGTCCTTCAACGTCTTCCTTGCATCTAGCTCTGTCGACGTCGCGAATTCTTTTTAAATATTCATAAGTGCGGCTTTAGATTGACCTGTACATGGGAAGTCCTCGCTGCGGCATGGATCCGTGGCTGATTCTCAGTTGCTGCACTGGTGACGAAGAAGGAGAAGGAGAAGCAACAATTGAAGCTAGATGTCGCAGAGCTCTAATGCCAGCAAAACTGAGGCAACACTGAAATTAGCAACTTCATCGTGAAACGTTCGCCCCGATTGCACTGTTCCTGTCGATCCACATTTGAAGCGTGAAAGTGAGTGGGGATTCTTCTTCTTCTAAAGCAAGTTTTAGCTGAACAATAGCAATTTGGTCATGACCTTTCTATCCAATGGATATGAAAAGGTAATGTTCAACAGCGTAACGCCGTTCCTCAAACAATAGCTAGGACAACTAAAGGTGTCGATTTCTTTTTGCCATTAAATTTTAGACCCGAGAATTGCACACCGAAGAATTGCGAGTCACCCTTCAGAGGCCCAGGGTAACATGAAATCAGGAGGCAGATGATACATTTCTCGTATCCGCATCGTTAGGTTTCAATGGCGCACAATATTTCTCCTACTTTTTAAGGCAACTTCTGTTGACTTTTCTTTCAACTTTTTACAACAAGGTTCAATTTCCAGATCATCACGGTCGCTCTGTTTTTGTAATCTTAACTCATCTTACCTCAGTTCATTTGCTTTGCATTTTCTATTCTTTGTCTTATGGCTTTTGGTGCTTCACAATATTTTTCACGATTTCTCGTGAAAGAGAGACATCCAATTATTAGAAAAATTCTCGCTTTTGAAAGGAAAGCTGAGTTGCGAAAGTTAAGAGGCGAAGTCAGTGAATTCCATACAAGTCTTATGCAGACAGGAGCTGACGAGGCCTTTAATATCAAGGCCTCTATGACGGAGCTACAGCAAGAAATCGTGACTGAATTTAGAAAAGCTGTATTGGATTTCAACCGATATTGATCATTGCCTTCTTCGAAGAATAAATTGTTGCGTGAAAGGAATGCTACGCTAGAACATTGAATCTGCGTCCAACCGGGGCTAACGCGCTCGTCATTTCAAAGAAACGAAGCAATATCCAATCACGAATGCAACTGAACCCATTCTTTTGAAGGGAAACAGTTCAATCAGTCAAGTTTGGGAGAGAAACCCCACGAATAAAGATCACTTTGAGGCTTAGTGAAGAGCTATTTTGAATCGAAAAATGCCGCTAATGGAACCAACCTTTGGAATGGAACTAGCGTAACCAACAAGTGAGAAGAAAGACCTATCGAGAAAATCCGAACAACCACCTGACTAGTGGGAGTAAGGAAAGCACAAGACCCTAGTCAAGTCAAGTGCATAGAAGTGAAGGGTAATTCTTTCTCAGCCAAGACCAATGGCGAGGTAGAACCTGAAGAAGATTGACCACTCCATTATTTCGAGTCAAAAGGCGCGAGATGCATTATGTTTGCTTGGAAGAAGCAACACAGATTCTTCTCTTGTTCTTGTGGGTTTTACGGGCTTCCTCACTGGGCTTGGTCTCATCCTTGGCTCGTCCCTCGCATCCTCGTCGTAGTCCAGCGCTGTAGCACCGCGTTCTTCTTGTTGGCGTGGTTGTTGAGTCAGGCGGCGGTGTGGCCACGTCCCACCGACCGACCTCTTCGTTGTTGAGTCGCCGGGTCATGTCCGGGAAGACATGTGAGTCCCATGGCCCACAGGCAAGTTGCGACAAATACTATGCAATCACTTTTTGCTGCGCTTGGCATCAATCAGGAAAGGCGAGCTTTATTGGGAATCGAGGGACTGAGATTTATTGGCGTTCGCACCGGGGAAGAGGGATGAGCACATCTCGAGGAACCGAAGATCGGCGAAGGCGAATTTCAACGATGCGCCGGACGTCTCTTGCCCCAGCCTCATGAGATCGCTCAGCCGAGCCGAAGCCCCGCTTGCGGCTGAAGAGGATAAAGCCTTAAAAAATACTGAAAAGCCTTAAAAATACTGAATACCCGGATTTCTGAAGGAAAACCCGGGTAGTAAACGAGTAATTGAAGAGTCGTTTTTCAAGCGTTTCGTGATGTTTTGGACTTAAAGGATCTTTTTTTTTTTTGCTTAAAAATGCTGAAACGTTTCATTGTCGAGTGAAACTCTTGTCCCTCATAGTCTTGCCTCATTACCCGATACCCGTTACCCGGCGTTTTTTCAGAAAAAAATATCCAGTACCCGTACCCGAAGAAAATCGAGTCGTCCGGGTACCGTTACCCGTTACCCGGTTGACAAAAATTTACTACCCGCCTGACACTGGTCTCCGTCCCCCGACACCCAAGGAAGCTCTCTTTTCCTGACTCATCAAAAGGCCCACAGGCAACGCTCTAGAAGCAGGCTGGCAGATCTCTCAGCAATCGTTTAAACATTCATTCTCTACGTTCATAAAACGATTTTGTCTTTTTTAGATGCAGCACTTAGCTGCTGTTTTATAACAATTTCTGGGAAGGATCCAGTGTTTCCGTGAGACTAAAGTGTTAACAAGCTTCGCAAGTGTTTTTCGCTTCTTGGTGCAAATTGGTCTTGGTTCTCAGGACACTGAAATGCCTTTCTCTTCGTTTGCGCACCCCGTCCCCCCCCCTCCTCGCGCTCTTTTTAAATGATAATAGCTAGATCGGAAAGACATCGCTTTGGTCGCTGGCCGTAAATCATTTTGTATGAGAAGAAGACAATTTCAATGCCCGGTTGAATTCACTATGAAGATGCTTACTATGAACTATGAAGACGAAATCAATAGCAAACAGCTAGACTGTTGCGTCTTTTGGGAGATATTCTTTGGTATCCATCACTTCTTCTGAATTTTAATGCCTTCTTTGTTTTCAAACTTTGTGAAAGTCGCAAATCCATTTTTAATATCCAGTGGCTCTAGATTGACCTGTATATAGGAAATCCTTGCTGCGGCATAGATCCGTGGCTGATTCTCGGTTACTGAACCGATGACGAAGAAGGAGAAGGTAAAGCAATTCAAGCTAGATATCGCAGAGCTCTAATGTCAGCAAAATTGAGTCAACATCGAGCCGTATGAATTGCAGTTACTTCGTCTTGAAACGTTCGCCCCCGATTTCCATGCTCAAGCCACATTTGAAGTGTAACGTGAGTGGAGATTTTTCTTCTTCTAAAGCGAGTTGTAGCTGAAGAATAGCAATTTGGTCATTACTAATTTTCGATCCCGTCAAACTGAAAGAGATTGTTCAGCAGCTTTAAGCAGGCTGACAGATTCGCAGAATTCCCCTCCTCCAGCTACGACGGCTGCTAAAAGACCGGAAATTGTTGACCGTCCCCGCAAGAACGAGCCCACTGCCACAAGACGGACAACCACAGTTGCATCAAAAGGACAACAAGAAGAATCAAGGTAAATTCAAAGCATCATGTAACAAGTCTGTCTTAGAGTGACAATCGACGTCTCTGACGCGAGCTCGGATAAACAGCATGCCGCCGAACGATTGTCTCGCGCGGAGAAAAGGTCGTCGTACCTCGATCGAAGTACACATCGAAGTGCAAGCAAAGACAAGAAGATAGGAAGCCGAAGCAGCAGGAGCATGCAGTACGGAAGGGAGCTCGACTCGGTTCGAGTCTGTCGTCAACAGCCAAGAAGCAAGATACTGTAAGGCGTCGTCGATGCTAAACAAACCGTTACAAAAGAATAAATTAACGAATTTGTCTATGTAACACCATGAAGCCTACAAAGATGGCTCCTTTGAAAACGCGTGACTTATCGATGCAATTGTCTCTTTGTATCTTATCCAAATCCGAAAACGAGCGAGTTATCTGGTAAATACATTTGCCGAAACGTCAACACAAGCATGAGCTTTGTTATTTCAAGATTTGATATCGCCTCACAAGGTGCACGAAATGTATTAAAAAAAACATAATCGGGGGAGAGGGGACTAGAGGGGTTGCCGGCAGGGAAAGGGAAGGGACACACAAAAATCTCCTTAAAACTGCGCTACTGGCAGGGAGAAGGGTACGGCGAGCCGGGGCCGCGGCCAGATGGAGGCGGCACGCGTCGTCGCCCGACTGACTAGAGGAAGCGCGACGCGCTGGTCTTGTACCGGCGCGCCTCCGTCTCTGCCACAGAGCCGAGGCTGTGTTGAAGGGGGCAGAGGGAGAAAAGAAGCAAACAGCATGTGCCGAGCAAGTGTCTCGTGGTCCCAACAAGCTTTAATTCTCATTGAAGAAGTGTGAGACAGATCCTTCTGGACGTGCATTCTTGAGCAAGCTTTGAGGGGCTCTCCTCGTAGGGATTAACACTATCTAGTGAGGATCCAGTGTTTCCGTGAGACGGAGTGCTAACTAGCATCGCAAATGTTTTTGACTGTAACGGTGCAAATTGGATCTTGGTTCTCGGGATGGCTGGGTTCCTTGTTCTATTTGTCCGCCCCCTCGTCCTCCTCGCGCACCATTCTTCAATATCCTGGCTGCAGCGGAAAGACCTTGCTTTGTTGTCGATACGCCGGGAGACAATTTTATTCCGCCGGGTGACATTCCCTCATTTTAAATCTGAAAATTTTTTTCAAACCGATAACAATCGATTAGGCTATTGCACGCGCTCTTAAGCTATTCAATGGCATCCCTCACTTCTTCAAATGTCCTTCAACGTCTTCCTTGCATCTAGCTCTGTCGACGTCGCGAATCCTTTTTGAATATTCACAAGTGCGACTTTAGATTGACCTGTATATGGAAGTCCTCGCTGCGGCATAGATCCGTGGCTGATTCTCAGTTGCCGCACTGGTGACGAAGAAGGAGAAGGAGAAGCAATTTAAGCTAGATGTCGCTGAGCTCTAATGCCAACAAAACTGAGGCAACATTGAAATTAGATACAATACTTCGTCGTGAAACGTGTTCCTCAAACAATAGCGAAGACGACTAAAGGTTTCCATTTCTTTTTGCCATAAAATTTTTAGACCCGAGAATTGTACACCGGAGAATTGCGAGTCACCCTTCAGAGGCCAGGGTAACATGAAATCAGGAGGCAGGTGATATCTACATTAATGATATTCGAAAGCTGTTCTTTGAAAACCTCTCGTTCCACAGAACGTCTATCCACATCGTTAGGTTCAATAGCGCACAATATTTCTCCTACGTTTTAAGGCAACTTCTGTTGACTTTTCTTTCAACTGTTTACAACGAGGTTCAATTATCATCATCGCACTGTTTTTGTAATCTTAAATCTGTTCACTTGCTTCGCATTCTTGTCTTATGGCTTTTAGTGCTTCACAATATTTATCTTTCCGCATTTATGCTTAATGTACGGTTTGTTTTGGCCATCTATTTATCGTTATCGTAGGGTTTCAATAGGAGAAAAAAGCCCATTTAATAAAGAAACAGTTTCTATATATTCACATTTTAAAAGTCCATGCTACTGCACAGATCCGTGGTTGAGGGAAACATTTACCGAAACGTCAACACAAACGTTCTTTGCTGTTTCAAGACATGGTATCACCTCACGAGAGAGCACGCAGTGCGTTTAAAAACAATCATATGACATCAAACGTGGTAAGCAATGCTTTAGGGGGGGGGGGGGGGTAGGATACATGCACTATCACACTCTGGGAACTATTTGCCGGCCAGCCCTAAAGCGCATCGCTGACGTCACCAAGAATACACGACCCGCAGTCGCTCCGAACAACTCGACGATAGCTTTCCGATATGGCTTAGTGAAGACCATAACCGTTACAGTAACTAATGGAGAATGCAACGAGACGACAACGAACATCCAGTGATTAAGAACTTCAACGGAAAACAGAAAGTTTCAAATCTCATGTGTCTACCCTGTAGGTCCAACGTGTAAATCATCGTTAGAAACATTACAGTAGCGGGAACGAAAAGAAAACTGAGTGGTATGGCATCCTAGAACATTTTATTGTACTAAAGAAATATTCGCACCGAAAAAATTAAGGAACGGAATAAGTCGACTTGAATCTTCGCGTTGTGTTCGTTTTGCTTGCGCGCTGAGGTCAATGTCTGCCACCTGCAGGATGCGTTTTAATGTTACAAACAGTTTTAAAAGCAGTCGAATACTTACTGGAGATTCTGAACCGGATCAAACCAAAAACCGAAAAAACCTGGTTTTAAACGATTCTTCTGAAAAATCGGTAAACCACTAAATACCAATAAATGGCTTTTTGCGAACCGATTCAGAACCCTGGAACTTACACAGCCGCAGCAAACGCGAACGCGGCTAGTTGATCAATAATAATCAGACCAACTGCTATATAAACAGCGATATGAAGGGCTGGGTTCAACTCCATTATATATAGCACTGCCGAGGGCTCATCGAGAAGCTTCAGGGCCACGTCGTCACCCTTCAAAAAATTAGAATTTTAAATCTGTCGTAGCGTTGCCAGGTGAAGCGAGATTAATACAAGGAGGGACTAACTTTGTTCACCAAGAACTCTTTCAAAAGTTGACGATCGTTGACGCCCGTTGAAGCATAGCCCACAAGTGCTGCAGTCACGACTTGCCAAAAAATGGCAAAGAGGATGTGGGTTCGTTGTTTGAGTTTCAACGCTGAAGTCGGCTCCAAAGAAACCTAAGATTTGTGTTGGCAGAAAACAGTCCGCGGAACAACTTGAACTCTCCAGTAAGAGTCTGCGATGGCAGAGCACGTCAAACAGCTGATAATGTAGCCCAAAATCATCTAAGCCAAATATCAAGCAAAATTTGTTGATTACCGCTTGCGTATGTGACGAAATGCCGAAAATTCGCCAAAGAGGTCCTGTCGTATACATGCCGGCATAAGGAAAGAACGTTACGGGGCACATCAAAAAGTGTATATAACAATCGGCGATACAGCTTGTTAGCTGCCAAAGCATGAAGAGAAAAAAAATGGGCTCACCATGCAATTCAACAGAAAATAACTGTAGACCCGCAGCGTGTCTGATCGAGTATGAACGATATAAATAGCCACAATGTTTAGAATCACGCCCACGGAAGTCATAAATTTAGCGATTAACATCGATGCGACGGGCTCGTCGAGCGAGACGTGCGGGGGCATCGCTAGACACTACGATCAATGATCGGAACAAATACACTTTCAGCTGTTTTCAAGGCTGTACATTTGGACGAGGGGGGGGGGGGGGTGGGGGGGGGTAGAGATAGTTTTGTTGCATTTCAGTGAGCAGTATATGCATACACCAAGCTCATTGACCTAGATTCTGAATCAAAGAACGGCTTCGCAAGTTTTATTGCTCTTGTTGTTTGGCATGAAAAACGGTAGATCTGATTTGCAATCGTGGTTTAGGTAGGCGAGGTGTTTATCAAGGACGCTCATTCGTGTTTATTGAAACATCTTTGTGAAAATGGGCTCGCCGACTGGAAAATCGCAAGCAGAACGAATAGAAGCGCGCAGGTGACAATCGACTTATGGTGTTTGCTGCTGGCTCTGCAAATCTGCGTTGAAAATTCTCGTGGGGCACGTGATCAACAAATCTCCTGGTGCACATGCATGCCGGTTTATTTGAATAATGAAACATCATGAATGAAACCATACATCGCTTCGAGCCCCCCGTGGGATGCCTAATTGAAATTGTAATCTGTGTCAACAAATGTGATAATTTATTCATTCAAGGATTAAATAACGGTTTCAACAAGTACACTGCAATAGTTTGATTAAAGACGGGGCATGTCACTCCTTAATCGTTGACTACAGACGGTCCCTCGTCAGCGTCGCTCGTCCCCTTTCTACACAGACACGCATTCCGTATGCAGTGCAACGAAACGTAGTGCTCAGTGTCAAAAAATTTATCAGCGCACAAACGCTTTTAATCATCCCACAGATTCCTTGTTTTTATAAAAAGGAGAGACCCGTGTGAAAAATTAATTGCCTCATGTTCATAAGTACGCCTTCTTCTTGCAGATGGCGCTTCGCATCTAGAAGTCATTGTACCTTTTCTTCACTTCAAATTATTACCGAACAAGCGCAGTTGATGTTGTTCCAACCACCGAGCGGCTGGTTCAGCGTTTTCGATCCTGTCACCATTTGAACGCATTGCTCCTAGAATACTTGTCGTTCTGCAAAAAAATCTCTCCTTACAGTGGGATCATCGGGTTGGCCTGACGACCAGTTCACGTAATTCAGTGGAGATTTATCACTCCATGCGTAATTCGTTAAGGAAGGAGAGGGCTCGCTCAGCCCGATATAAGTACTGTCGTCCATGTAACAACTGTATTCAAGATTCTCTGCGGTAAAATTCGTCTTGTTCTTGCTTTCGGCTTCTGCATTTGAAAAGCCAAACGAACGAATGTAGTCTGTAAATTGCGAGCTTCACATTGACAAAAAGCTCACTCGTGAAGTAAGTGTTTTCTTGCGCACTGTGAATAGAGAGCAATTGGGCAACTTCTTTGTAGCACTGCGCGCTAGCGACGCCCCAGTTGTCTACATTCCAAAGAACCTTATAAGCTTTACAAGGAGAAATGAAGACAAAAACCTGGAAACAATAGCCATCGCGAATGTTCCCGCTGGGAGTATAAAAGTTCCAGCCAGCATCGCAAAAGCGCAGCGATCTTTTGCAGACAGCGCTTCGCATCGAAAAATTTTCCTCCTTTGAAATCAACCCGAGCACTCACTGGACACGCGCAGTTAATGTTGTTCCAACCGCCAAGTGGCTGGTTCAGCGTTTTCGCGCCGGTGACCATTTGAACGCATTGCTCCTGGAATACTTCTCTTCGGCAAGAACATCACTCCTCACATCGGCATTATCGGGCTGTCCTGGCGACCAGTTCACGTAGTTCAATGGAGATTTGTCATTCCAAGCATAATTCGTTAAAGAAGGAGAGGGCTCGCTCAGCCCGATATAAGTGCTGTCATCCATGTAACAGCTGTACTCTTTTGAGGTGTCTACGAATGACGTTACGTTTACTCTTGCCAGTTCGTGTTGCGACTCGACAGATCGAATGTAATCTAAGAATGTGATTGTTTTATTCTCATTGAAATTAAACTCGCTTAAAATGTCGGTATTTTCCTGAAGGCTGTGAATGGACAGCAAGTGTGCGGCTTTTTTGGAGCACTGCGCGCTGGCATTGCCCCAATTCGCCACGTTCCAGATAGCCTGGAAAGTTAAATTTTAAATGAATGCAAACCTGGAAGCAGTAGCCGTCTTCAATGTTTCCTGTGGGCGTGTAGAACTCCCAATCGGCATCACAAAAGGCTAAGAAAACGAGTCTCACAATCAGTGAGTCGACTTAAGTACCTAAACTGGATGTTGTCGGGCGGAGGGTTGTAGTTCTTGTTGTCGGACTAGTATGTGGCCCTGTTGTCGGTCTTGTCGTGGTTCCGGGAGTCGTGGTCGGTCTTCCAGGCTGACAATCCTTCGTCGGCACAACCGCTTCGAAGTCATTGATAATCCAGGAATTAGCGAACGTCGCCGCCGCCTCTTCGTTAGCTGTGCAATCGCTAACAGGGAGAAAGGTGCCGTTCGACGCTCTGAGGTCGTTTCCGCAATCGTTGTCGATATCGCTGACCAGCCCGACCAACGTTCCGTTCCCGTGAAAATTTGGCACATCTGGCACATCGATGCACAGAAACTGACTCGAGTGCCTAACTGTGAGCACTTGGTCGTTCTCAACATAGATGGTTCCGTGTTGAAATGACACTCTGATCTAAAAGCCTGGCCAGAGTCGCGCGCGAAATGCGCCGCCGAACTATGGACGCGTTTTTTTACGCGACGCGCGACGCCTTCTTGCTGACCTTCGACCATGGCTTCTCTCTGTTTCTTTCTTTCCCCAACATACAATTTTCTTCTTTGTCTACGCAGCAGTGACAAACGATTTATTTCTTCAAACAATTAGAAAGAGAACATCAATTGAAAAGCAAGAACTGAAAGAGAAGAGAGATGAAAACGGTACTTTTAGACTTGCACATAGGGAACATTGTCACGTGAAGCAAAGTACATGGCCAATCTGTCTCCATAAACTTTACCAGAATGGGGAAGAACAAAAGAAGCCTGGGCATGGGAGACAACAGAACCAGTCGACATAGTAACAAAGCATTGATAGCATTCACGACTTGAATGTTCAATGAGGAAATTGTGAAGAACAATTGAAGAAACCATCAAGTCTCTCCCATTGTCAACATTCCCTTTGAGAGGGCGAGCCAGATAAGCAACCTCAACATGAGCAACAAGGTTTCAGAGGAAAGAAAGAGGCAGATAAACAAGAATATGGAGCGAAAGAAGTTACACGAGACAAGAAAAAGGAAGTCGAATGCCGACCTGCTTCGATTCAGCTTCAAGAAGGGCCTTCTGAATGAGAAGCTTCGTCGCCTTCGCCAATTTTGGATCCGTTCCATCCAACGAGCGAAGAGTCGAAGCGGCGTCATCGATCTTCTCTTTGCTATCATCTTCGAGTAGCTTCTGCGCCATCGACACGAGAGACAACTCTAAATGATCCTATGACTGAATTGAAGCAAAGCTTACTTGGCTTCTTGTGAGCGGGCTCGTTGCTTTCTGAAGACGACGAAACCTCTGGCTTATCACGACGAGCAGGCTGAAGCGGCTTCTCAGCTAATGTGGTCTTCTTCGAGCTGTCTTCTTCCTTCTTCACTTCGCGAGGAGTGAAGCTGAAGGGTGCGAGATTCGACGTCCTCGCACTGCAAACTCAATAGGAAAATAAAGCTTTAGTAACCTGCTACTGGCCGTTGCTGAGTCGATGATGGTCATCGGATCGAAGTGTGGCCATGATCGTTCTTCGGCTTCGAAGCTCCATCATCTTCATTCGGCTTCGACGAGACTCCATCATCGTCCTTCTTGTCCACCGACGTCGCGACTTCGTCCGCCTTCTCCTCCTTGATGACGCTCGCCTCTTCCTTCTTTCGACCCTAAACATAGAAAAGTTGTTCAAATAGAAGCAAAACCCACTTGTCGCGTCGTCTTTGCTCTTCGACTGCAGCAAAACGACCAAGTGCTTGAAACGAGTTCCTGAAACCGTCACGTTAGAAAGGAAGATGAGACGAGAAAAAGCGACTCACTTTCTTCGAGGGAAGATGCTCGCCGGAAACACAGGTTCAGACGCCGATGTGCCTCGTAAACCCGTTCCCTGAAGAAAGCGGACGCTTATTCACCGAAATCACGAAGAAATAGGCAACAAGAGTTCATAAGAACAGAAAGAAAACGATGCAATCAGCTAAAGAAAGAACAACGTCGCGCGTCGCGAAGCGACGTCGCGCAAGCTGTGGCGCGGCGCCGCGCCAGCGCCGCGCGTCGCGTCGCGCGCGTTTTTCGTCGCCGAACTCTGGCCGCGTTTTTCGCGCGCGACGCGCGATG
>JAQIXL010001240.1:0-19489 GCA_034700245.1 Poikilolaimus oxycercus
TGATCATTGATGTGAAATAATTAATTCAATTTCTCATTCATCGATCATTCATTTCTTATTGCGCTAGCCGAAGGCTATCAATACATAACAACTTCGTTAGCGCGCTAGCCCCCAACGGGGGCTAGTCATGTACCATCCTTTCGGTTTGAATTTTCACAACGTTGATAGTATTGCAGATCAGATGAAAGCATTGAAACAGCACGCGACGATTCTGCAAAGTCGTGTGTTACACCAATAGTTGTGGACAACATTGGCGAAGGACTCGCTCTTATCGAATCTTTTCGGCAGGACTGCGATCGACTACTTTCAGTTCCAGCAAAGGAAAATGTACAAGATTGCCCAAATAACCGGTAGGCTGAAGGATGATGAAATAATCGGAATCATCCGTTTAGTAGGTTGACGCGTTTGCCAGAACCTGCAGGATGCATTCGAACTAAGAGACTCGGGAGCAGTGCACCAGATTCCGTTAACAGAAATGGTGTCAAGGACTATCGGCCGGCATTTCTTGGTGGAAAAGTGTGTTCATTTAGTTTCTCACATAACGGTTTAGTCGGAAGCTATGTCATATTCGCTGCCAGCTAACGCTCAAGGCGTCCTCGCGAAGCTGAAGGCTACTTACCCAATGCTTCTGCCGGCTGGAAAGCGCTTACTTACACTGTCAAGGTCGAATTCGTCGTCTCTGCTGACCGAATTCCTTGATGAGGTGTCCAGAATTAAACACGGCGCCGATGTTGACTTAGATAGAGCTTTGAAGTACGTTATACAAATACGTGTTTGATAATTTGTGTCTAGAGCATTCCAAGCTGAATTGCCGCACTCTTGCGAGCGAGAAGTACGACTGGTAGAACTTGAGCGACTGACTCGCATTGTTGAAGAAATTGAAGGTGCTCAACAAAGAGTAAGGTCTCTTTTTATTGCTGGACGAATCTTAAGGTGGCTGATGAGCTTATGAAGTCTCTTTGTCATCGTCCAATGAGTTCCGTTCAGCAACTTCGAATACTACAGGCGGCTTTCTCTTTATAAGTAGTGATCATATTTGTTCGTGCCATCGTTATTGCGTTAATGTGCATAAGTACAACTAGCGAATGTGGATAAAAATCCCACTCATGGACTGAAAACCTTTGAAAGCGTCAGAAACCCGAAACATCAGCCAATTTCACAACACATATTTACACAAACGAAGCGAACAGACATTCCCCGATCGTCCACGGCTGTTGACTTTAGAGTTCATCTCCTTCGCAGTGCCGTTGTGGAGCGTTAATGGAACCATTTGCGGTCCATCCTTGGTTTTTCTCCACTAATACTGTGGGATTTGAATCAACAAAGCCGCGGCTGTCAATCAAACTAATAATCGTAGACTTGGTTGGCAAGAAATGCTTACCTGGGCGCTTCAGGGCTGCAAAGTCTTAGCAAGCAGTTTGACAGTATTGATCCTTGAGAATAAGGATTTATAACAGGAGGCCGGCTCTTGTTATTAAAAGTACCCTTGATCTAAAAACCGCTTTTACAGCTTATTAGTTAATTTAAGACGAACATCTTCGTTCGTAGTTTGATTAGTGGCAATTAAGTAGGTGTGAAATCCCGAAAGACCGAAGATGGACCAAATAGAAAAGAAGGCAATTAGTGCAATTACTAGAGATAGTGGAGATGATCTGATTGCTCCGAGAAAGGCGTGTTCCGTGTTAGACACTAAAAACCCAATGCGTAAAATAAAATTAGTAAAACTCACGCATTACGATGTGAACCACAGAGCACGAAAACATTAATATCACCAGGACAGTAAGCGATGTAATGAAGAAGTAGAACGTTCGATAGTTTCTTAAACCAACACAGTTGCCAACCCATGGACCTGAAATAAATTCAATGGAACACAAAATGCTTACAATGATGATCGAAATTCAGGATGCAGTTGTCACAAATCGAGCAATGTGAGGATCTGGGTGGCCGAAAAATGCGGCACGTAAAGCAATACTTTAGCTTCACTTGCTGTCCATTTATTACAATCGCTTTGGTTCGAGGAGGACCGCGAATTCCGTCATGTACCAGAGAACCCGGATGTTCTAAAGCTATTGTTTAAATATTGAAATCGAACCTGCTTGGAATATTCTATCTGCCTCTATAACCTCTAGGTTTGAAGCTTTTGGGAGAACGCCCGGGTCGGAAAATGATGTTTTGAATAAGTTTGCAAGCGCAATGCACGTTAGAATTGCAACTGCAATTGGCAGTGCGGGGCTAACATTTTTCCAAAGAAATGGGGCACTGAAAAGGTTTGTTGCTTGCATCGAACCCACTCGAAAATGAAGAAAAGGCTCAGCGTAGAGACAATGAGAAAGAGTGTGAAGATGAAGACATTACTCTGCTTTGACATCATGAACTAAAATTGTGTTTCTATCTACGAAATTCGACCTACTCTCCCATTGCAAAAAAACCTGTTCTTCCCGTCATGCGCCTTCCATTTTCGCACAAGTGGTTGAGGTGGTTGTTGCGGCGGAGTTGGCTACAAAACGTTCGAAAAACATATGTTACGCACTGTTTCTTTTTCCAAGGGCAGCTCAACAGGGGAATTTGATGAAGACGCTCGTTCTGTTGGTAATGTACCTATCAGCTCGGCTGTTGACGAAGTACTGCGCGACATAGAGTTTTCTAAAACGTAGCAAAATTTGGCCAGTTAAATACCGTTTATGCGAGGCACAGTTTCCGCTCCGTTGCGCTGACCCTCGCCAATGAGCTGTTGCGCTTCCTATAATCGCCACTATGAGGTTCGACTGATACGTCTCAAAGAGGAGCGAAAAATAAACTACTATCAATCACGTCACCACGTTCATGCATGATTGCTATATACAAGCCCCAAATATTTGTCTGTTACGCAGGAATTCACAGAACAGTATACGACAGACAGTCACAACAAGTACGATTCATTAAACATACACGTCGATCCAGCGACGTGATGAGATGAATGCTGTGTCGAGATGTTCGATGGTTCGCGTAGTAAACCGGCATACGATTTAGCTGAGCATACACTAAGCACACAGAGTGTATATCAATAGGCTCAAGTCTACCAAAAGACTGCACGGTGCAAGTTTAGCGATAGTTGAAAACGAAGAAGAGTAATAATTAAACTGGACACCCAGGTGGCAACACTGAAAATTAAGAAATATACCAACATAAATTGGTAAAACCCTCAAAATAACGCCTGAACACCCGAGCTTGTGCAAAACGGAATAAATTTGGTTAATTTTCGTACGACGTTTTCCATTTTAAAAAATGACCAGCTCGCTCTTGTTTTTACCACCATTAATACGGGCCCCTTTAAAATTGAGTGATAACCGGTCTCGAAAAATCCTCGCATTGATTCTCTCAAGCAATCGTAGAAAGGAGCGCTGCTCGCGTACGACATTTATTTATTGCAGCGAAGCGATCACCATTCTGACTCACATCAGCGAGTTGCCTGTGAGGTGCTAAGAAGTCTCGTTGATATCCTGTTGCAGAGCCACCTGGAGTTTTCAAAGATGACTGACTGAAATCACTTCTGTAGTCGTTTCGGGAGAGTTTTCAATTCGGGTTGTTCACGGACCTCAAAATGTCACTTACACGAAGCACGGCTCAAGAACTGTGCCTCTACGTCCAGAGTTCGTCTTCAAATACCAGTTTGTTTTCATCAAGTTTTAGGCAAAAGCGCCTCGGTTTTGGGTAACAAGTTTTTTGACTGCCGGCTTGCATGTCATGTAAGTTTTCTGTATTTTAGCATTCATCGTGGCCGCGACAAACATTTTTGCAGGTCGATGTGTCAGCAAAGAGTGACAAATATGAGCCGAAGATATTCGCCATATCAAAATTTCGCATCTTTTTTCTTCATGGAAAGTCGCCGTCTTCCCTAAAGGTATGATTCCTTTGCGTTTTAAAAGTTTTCGTAGGTAGAGCGATTCTTCCACATTCTCTCTCTTCGTTCACTCCACATGTTTGATGACAAAGGCGAGGTCAGTGATCGAGGAATGCTCATGCCTCATTGCAGGTGGCTATTTCATTTGATGAACCTGGAGGTAATCGTCGCCGGCTCACTCTTCGTTGCAATGCCGCACTATCGAGCTGCACTGCTGAGTCGTTGG
The DNA here is from genome assembly GCA_034700245.1 of Poikilolaimus oxycercus. NCBI lineage: Eukaryota > Metazoa > Nematoda > Chromadorea > Rhabditida > Rhabditidae > Poikilolaimus > Poikilolaimus oxycercus. Next base: position 4,107 of record JAQIXL010001240.1, read on the forward strand.
CTCTAAACATGCTGTCCGCACTGAAGCGCTATTTCCCGGATGTCGGCCCACGTCTCTCGACAATAGTTGAAGTCTCTCCACAATCGGTTCTGGCGCAGTTCCCGCTGCTCACTCCAGCGGTTCCGCGACCCGCACATTCATTCCGTCGAACTTACGCTGCTTTGTGCGACTTCTATGATCAACCTTATCGCGAGGAAGTCTCTTGGGTTTGTGCGCAATATTTTTTCACATTTTTAGGACGTGGAGAAGATCTACGCGCACAACCAGCTCACAGAATTGCGTTTAGAAGATTTCTCACATCTTCTACCAAAGTGCGCTTTAATCTGTTCGCAGACTGTCTTCGTTCTAGAGATCTTTTGCCGGTCGTCGGTGCTCTACAGTATTCAACATACTTTACCGGTCTTATTGTCGAAGGGTTGCGCATGACTGTCGAATTGATTGATGTTGTGCTCGGAGTTATCCGCTCATCGCAAACACTTTCCAAGCTTCACCTTCGCAATTGTGCTTTACCGAAGTGATTTTTTCTTAGGAAAACACTGTACGTTGCAGAGACTTTGTTCATGCTTTTTCGACTGCTCTACAGCAGAACCCAAATCTCCCACTAGAATCACTCGATCTGTCCAAGAATGCAATTGACGACAAAAAAGGTGGGCCAATGTGTGATTGAAGATGCATTTGTAGGGTTTACTCAACTGGCTCTAATCATTCCTCGTTTAAATATGCTTCGCAATCTCTGTCTAGCTGAATGTAGCCTTTCCGACAAGTCCATTCAGCTGCTTTCAAGCGGATTAGCAGCCGGTCTCACACCTTCGCCGTCTTCACCATCTCTATTGCTGCATACGTTTCAGCTTTCATCAAACAGTCTGAAGGTATGTTTAAGGTCGAGTTATTTCGAAACCCGTCTTTCAAAGGACGATGTCGCTTGCCTCACAAATCTCTTGTCGCTTTCTACGGGACTTCGTGTCCTTCAGCTAATGGACACTTCGTTTCCCTTGGATAAACTGTGGCCTGCGCTAAAATATGGCGGCCTTCAACTTAACGTCCTCCACTTTGGTGGATGTCAGGTCCGTTGTGGAAATCCGTCTTTTTGAACCTTTAGGCTGGAAAAAAGACTCCAGAGAACGCTCAATCCATTAAAGAATTCTTCTCGTCCGCTGTGGCACTTCAGTCAGTAGTTTTCTCTGGGACTGGACTACCTGCAGAACTACTAAAAGCTTTATTGCTGGGTCTTGCTAGCAATACTCAACTAGAACCATTTGAATTGGTGCTGGATGCGGTTGTGAAACAAGATCACACATCTTGTGCTCAGGTGTGAATATGCATTATTATTATTGTGTTTCTAGGTTCTGGAGTCATGTATCGGCGGAATTCGAATGAGTTCTTTGAGTATCCGAGACAACGGTTTGGAAGCGGAAATGTCCGGCATTCTTACGGCCCTAACACAAGTTCCCTCGCTAAGGAAACTTGACATCGGTGGTGCCAACTTCACAGGGGTGAAACGGACCTCGAAACAGTCAGGCGGCATTACAACGCAACGAATCCTTCTGGATGTTGTCAAATTAGTCAGCGACGACTCAGTTAGTGCAGAGTCAACAATACAAGAAAGCTTTTTAGCACGTGGTGGACTTATGCCTTTCTGATGCCCATCTTGGCGGACATTTATCTGTACTTCTCAATACGCTTGGATCCGTTAGCGGTCTACATAGCCTCGACATTTCTGGAAATGACATCGGAAACTTTGGAGCACGCATTTTGTCAAAGGCGCTGCAGCTAAATGTTTCTCTCAAGTGCCTTTCCATTGATCGCAATGGAATCAGTGCTGAAGGTTTTGCGGACATCGCTTTCGCTCTAAAAACGTAAGTCCTTTCGCAACACTTATAAAGTTTAAACAGAAACCGAACGCTGCTGACAATACCTTATCCGGTAGCTGACGTGACTGATAATGCTGCACGAGCAGATAAAAGTCGCTTGTTTGCTGCTGTTTCTGAGATTGAGGCGGCCTTGGATCGTAACAGAGACACGACATCGCAGGAAACCGCATTTTATAGAAAGGCCATGTTCAAAATCGACAGCCAATCAGTTCGTTAAGGCGTAATACGTATCATTTGTCAGGGTGATGACGGAGAAGATGGTTGGACGCGTCGTATCGAAGAGGGACTTCAAAACTCTCGTTTGCAGACAGTGACAAAACGAGATCTAGAATCTCTCGTAAATCCTTTCATTGACCAAGTGCATCGTGAGGGTGAAAAATACGTGCAGGTAGGGAACACTCAATATTTCATTGTTTTCAGAGGGCTCTTGAACCGCTTCGAGAAAACTTCCTTCAGTTTAATGGCATTGAGGATTGCGTTAACGATCGTCTTTCGAAAGAGATCCTTGGACGTCTAAAGGAACGAATTGAAAACGATATTCACACTGCCCTTCTGTAAGCATCATTTCTTCCAGGTCATGCTGAATTCAGTGAATGGAAATGGCGAGAGCTCACAGAGTTGGGCGAACTTCTTGTCAAGAAAGCCGAATGCTCGTCTTCAGCATCTCCACGTTCAGAGGCTCCAGATTCACCAGCATCACGATTTGTTGAACGCAAGGGTTCATCTGGGCCAGCTTGTCGGCCTAAGTCGATTGTTGCTGAACTAGCCTCGAATGGTGAACACCAGGAGTCGACAAATCTTGATACTCCTCCTAAGCCCTCGCAGCTTCAACACCTCGCCAAGACTAGACCAAAAGCCGCCCGAAGGCTTGGGAAGGTTTGCAAATAGTAAAATAACATTTCTCTCTAGTCAAACGGTTCTACTGATTCAACAGAGAAGCAAATTAAAGAGGAAGATAATTGCACCGAGATTCAGGATAATACAGTTATCAGACAGGACATTCCATTGGGATCTCCAAAGTGCAATGCGCGAATGCAAGCCATGCTTCCACCGAAGGTTCGCGTCCAGTATGTACCATAGACCTTATAGGTTCTCAACGAACTCTCTCTTGCTACTAGCAAAACTACAGAACCGGAGCAGCCTCCGCCAATTCCGCGTCGCTCCAAAGGGGCACCTGCGGTGCCTCCATCATTGCCTCCAAAGCCCGCGACTGCTACCGACCAGTCAGAAGGTGAACCAGGATCAAGGAGATCGGTGGCCGATATGGCCAAAATGTTTTCCACTCGCTGATTCGCTCAATTAACATATTACATTTGTCATGTAAATAGTCACATGATTGAATAAACGGGCCTTATTTATGCTCAATGAAACGCATAACTTAAATCAAGCAGTTGATTCGCTTCCCGAATCAGCGGTTTTCGCTCCTTTCGTGCTAGCAAGAAGACGTTCGAACTCCTCAGTTGTCGGCTTTCCCACTGATGTTTTTGGACTTGCACCGCTTGGCTACAAAGTAAACTATTCATTTAAATGATCATCACCAACCTTATCCTTCAAAAGGTTTGAAAAGAAAGACGCAAGAGGTGAATCTGCAGATCCGCCGGGGCCTTCGTCAACATCCTTCTTTCGTTGTGGGGCGGGTTCTGCATGACTCAGACGTTGCAAAAACGCTTGGTCATCCTCAGCTTCGATAAGCGCTTCCTTCGTCCCAATCTTTTCGCGAATTCCGCTGTCAAGTGGTTGGTCGACGTCGGGAACAGCTTCCTACACACTTTTGTAAGCGCAGCTATTTAAAACCCTGATAATGTCCAGCTTCTTTTCAGTGTCCCATCCTGCTGGAACAAATATCGAATCCTTCTCGATTAGCTGAGCCGGAGAGGTGAACGGCAAAGAATAAGCTCGATGCACAATATACTTAATAGGCACAGGTTTTCAAAGCAACATGTATATACCTTGTACAGAAGTTGAACATTCTTGGCGTTTTTGGTGGACGTGTAGATGAGAGCGCATCCATGTGTGATGCAGAATTTCCTTTAACATTTTATTTTTTACACTCACGACTCCTACCTGATATGATAAAGAATGCGATCGCTTTGTTGATCTGATACATCTACACTTAGGTCGCTCTTAGTCACAACGACGACTATCGATGCTCCGCAGTTTTCTTCGAGCGTTCCCGGTTGCAGTGGCAATACAGTCGAGTCTTCAAAACCCATGACCATTGAAGAAACCATCGATGATTCTACAGGCTCCACATACTCCTGCCAGAAACGAACTTCTAAACAGCGAATGAAGTATGAAATAAATGAACTCCTTACGCGTCTTTCTAGCTTCTTCAATGGAGGCTTTGTCATATTTCGCCTTGATTTGTTGGGTCAGAATGTCGTACCACTTGTTGAGAGATTTGATAGGATTGGATTGGTCAAATGCGACAGTTAGAATGACGACAGTCCGCGACAGCGACGGTGGTAGGGCAAATTGTAGCAGAGGAGCGAATGTCGGTTCACCGTCTAGAATCCAGACGGGCAGCGTTGAAACTTCGGCTGGACCAAGTCCTGCCGCTCCACCGCTCAGTTGATACGCATAGCTACCATCGCGTAGATCAGATTGGACCTAATAGAAAGGGTATTAGTAAAACACTTGTTGCTACGAACTTGTACGAAGTGATACTCCAAGGCGGATGTCGTACGCGCAGTCTCGACTTTTTCAATCTTATTCAAAAGACTTGTCTTTCCGCTGTCTTTTTCCCCTAAACAAATTGATTGATTCAGTATATAAATGTGTACCGAGGACGAGCAAACTGCCTTGGAAGTTTGAAGTGCCTTTCGAGCTGACCTCTGATAGAATTCGCGTCCTGACAAATCATACGAATTTTTCATTCTAGAACTATAATACCAAATCTTTTCGTCTTCTCCGGAGTGACTATTGCCTAGTGCCTGAACGGGCAATTGAAGGCTTTCGATTGTCGACGACATGCCGCTCTACAACACTTGTGGATTTACATGAAACAAATAGCAAGAGCAGTTGATTGCGAAATTATGTGGCCATAAGTGACACAGTGACAAAATTCAAGCTACACGTGTTTTGCCGTTAAAATTAGAATGCATGTGCTTATAAGGGCACATGTGTATACAAAATGGACAAGTATTGGGTTTACACTGCTGGTGTGCATATTCACGATGCAGACTAGCCGTTCGTAAACAAACAAACCGTGCTAGCGCGATCGCGATGAAGGTGTACTGCGGTGTAGTGTTTGAAAGAAATTAGCCTGCTCTGGAAATCTTTCACTTGAGTCTGGTTTCTTACAATGCAAGAGGCGAATATTTGTTTTACATTGTCTTGTGTCTGTGGGTAAAATGTGGGAAGTGGAATCTCTCTTAAAAGGCCTTTAACTGTAGATGAAACTTAGCAACGACATTGGTTCGCGAAAATCGATTCATTTGACCATTGATTATTGCTCATGTGCCTTACGAAGAATTGAATGCGCTTGTTGCAGTGAATATGTCAACGAAGCCGGACACGACAGCTCTTCCAGAGTCCGACGCTCAGAATCTGCAGGAACTAACTTCGCTTATACAAGGTGTCCTGCAGCAGACTCAAGATCGATTCCAAGTGAGTGTCGATTCGCAATTGTTAATGTATGCGCGAATTATATCCGGAAAAACGGGTTTTGTAAGCCGTCTCTTGCAGAACATGAGCGACCAGATCATTCGCCGCATCGACGACATGACAAAGCGCATTGACGACCTTGAGAAGAGCATCACGGACCTCATGAGCCAGAATGCTATTGACCAAGTTCAGCCCTAAAGCGTCTTTTCGCATTAACGAATTTAATCGTTTATTTCACGTTTATTTATGACTCCGTTGATTTGTATATCTTGTTCCCATGCATTATTATCACCCGATTTTCATGTTATTATAGGCTTTACATGAAGTAAACCGTTTGCTGATTCGCTTACCATGAACCATGGCTTGCCGTTGGATACTGCTGCAATAGCTCGTTTCTTGATCATAGTTTTCTTAGATGGGTGCTAACGATTCCAAGGATGCGAAGCAAGGACAGCTTCTGAATCTCTCAAAACAACAGGCTGATCGCATCAGGAAACACTTGAATGATCTCAGCAAAGGACAGCACGCGATCTCTCTGCAACAATTCAAGGTTTGTTCACATTTCTTGACATTTACTGTATGTTAAAGAAATTCTGTGATGATAAGCTGCCCACGGCAGTTGTTGAAACTCTATTCGAGCGCATGAAAGAGAGCGATGTGGTTCAAGAAAAAGCCCTACTTCTCGTCGCAAATGCGGTGGCTGGAAATGCGAGCGAACAAGCGGCCGTATTAAAACGGCTCTTTAATGACAAGGTCAGTCGGGGTTCACTTAAACCAAAATGTTTAGGTGGTTGAAAACGTATGCGCCATTCTCGAATGGCGCGGTTTGGTGTCGTCTTCGACGGCACTTCGCGAATACCTTGATGGCCTTGTTGGGGCGGACCTGGAGAAGGCGATCATCCACTCGCCCGTCCTCATTGCTCTTGTCATTTTTATCATCTCTCCGCTTACACTCTCATCGTCTTCAAATCCAGCTCCACATTTGGAAGGAGGAATATCACAGCTTCTTGACTGGACTTCGCAAGCCATTCTTAATCAGCACTTGCCGATGGAACACAGAGAGAAATGGACTCTTCTCTTTTCTACGTACGTGATTTTCTGTTTATCAATCACATCATATAGACGTCAGCATGGATCGAGCTTTTCCAAGCTGTGTAAATCGATCAATCTTGCCGGTCCCTCCTTGATAGTACTTCGTTCGAAGAAAGGCGTGCTGTTCGGCCTTTTCGCATCGTCTGGATTTGCACATGGGCCGAGCTACAGAGGCGACGCCACTTGCTTCCTCTTCCGTCTGCGCCCCAAAATTGCCATCTTCTCGGCCACAGGCTTCTCGAAAAACTTCTGCTATCTCAATTACCAACAAGAAAGTCTTCCAAACGGCGTGGTAAGGATTACTTAGCCGTTTGATCTGAGCTCCTTCAGGGAATTGGGGGCTATGAAGAGACTTGGCCGTTCTTCATACATGAAGACTTCGGATCTGGCATCAGTAGTTCGAATGTGAGCTCATTCGAACGCTGTTGTTTGGCGGAGGAAGAACATTTCGAGATTGAAGATCTTGAAGCTTGGAGAGTTGGTGAAGAGAAAAAGGTAACAAACTTGTCACCGCTTGTCATGCGCGTGTTCAGTTCAACGAGGATGAACCCGGATCACCTATTCCCACAAAGAGTGTGCTGGATGCAGATCCCCAGGCGAAAGCTCTTCTCGAACTGAGCGGTCGAAAGATGCATAGCGAAGCGTATCGTGACTCAGATCCTATTCTTGATGCGTGATATTCTGTGACATTCCACATTGCTTACTTCACTTTATTTTGTGACATGTACAAATGAACTAGTCCTTTCTAGAATCGTTACGCTGTCTTCTCGCTGTTCAGCTCAATCTTCTCGTAACCGGAAGTAATCGAACGGTTTCGGAATTTCGGGAAAGTCTCCCACGGAGTTTCGAGGTCGAACTTGCGGAATTCCTGAGCCATCTCTGTTGGTTCGTACACGACACGCTTCAGCTCGGGGTCGAAGCGAACCTATAGCGCATAGCCTTAAAAAAACGAGAAAGCAAACCTCGTTGTACCCGGAAAGCGGGAAGTCCTTTCGGAAAGGATGGCCCTCGAAGCCGTAGTCGGTGAGAATGCGTCGCAAATCGGGGTGATTGTTGAACCAAACACCGTACATGTCATACACTTCGCGTTCATACCAATCTGCTCCCTAAACCCGAATTCAAGAGTTATTGAGTGAATTGCAGTACCGAGAATACAGGGGTGGCGGATTCAAGAGGTGCAATTTCGTCGGTGTACGTGCGAATGCGAATACGCGCATTGAAGCGAATTGAGTAGAGAGAGTAGACAACCTTCAATTGACTCGTTGTCAGAAAAGGAAAGCAAAGACCTCGAATCGGTTAGCCCTCGTCGGCACGTCGACGCCGCAGATGAAAGTGAGATTGGTGAACTGCGCGGTGTGGTGTCCCTTGAGGAAGGCGAGCACCGGGATTACTCCCGACGGGTGAATGAGCACTTCAAGCTCGTCGCCAGCAGCAAACTTTAAAGAAATATTAAAGTGATAAAGAAATGAGACCTGCACTTGCTGAACAAACTTGGGCAGGCAGTCGGCGACATAACGGCCGAAGTTGGCAAGTTTGTCACGTTTCTTCTCGTCAATTTGCCAGATTGTCGCTGAACAAGAGATAAAGAAGACAAAAAAAATATCATACGCTTCTTCTTGGATTCTTCCTCTTTGCCAGCATTAAGCCGAGAACCGGTCACACTCAACGATCGCTGACCCACATGTGCCAGGGTCCTCGACGACAGCAATGCACGCTGGAGCATCGCTGACTCCGAGATAGAATTACCTGGAAATAGAAAGAATGAAGTACTTCTTCGAAAAGAGTGGAGCGAGTGAAAAAGAAGAGTTGACTGCCGAAAAACTTTCGTACTGCTTTTACCGTCGGCGCAATTATTGAAGCTCGTACAAAAGACGGAGATTTTTTGTTTGTCTCGATCACTTTCTCTTTCAAACCGCATGTTCTATTATGTACTTCAATGTATGTGATTGTGTTATATAATATGTATTACAATGCAGATCCTAAGAACGACTTGCAGGTGTCCCTTTTGTTGACGTCAGAAGGCAGCCCATCGTTGGATGAAAAATGACAGCCAAGACTTACGATTATTTGTTTAAAGTGAGTCTTGGCTTTGAGTAAAACTTTCTCGTTTAGTTGCTTCTCATTGGTGACAGCGGCGTCGGAAAGACATGTGTTCTCTTCAGGTTCGTTTTCAACCAGATTCTTGATCGTTTCCCGTGTTTATAGATTTGCCGATGACTCCTTCAACAATTCGTTCATTTCTACGATTGGTTAGTTTGTATGCATGTTCTCGATATCGGTGCATTTAGGCATTGACTTCAAAATTCGCACAATCGACTTGGATGGGAAGAAGATCAAGCTTCAGATCTGGTTTGAGCCATGCGACAGTGTCTTGAGTGTGTCTGTTTCCAGGGACACGGCGGGTCAAGAGCGATTCCGTACTATTACCACTGCCTATGTAAGGAATTTATCTTAAACAAATCATTTGATTCTTTCAGTACCGTGGAGCGATGGTGAGCATTCACGAAGAGTCATACTTTGTCTAGGGAATCCTGCTGGTGTACGACGTGACGAATGAGAGAAGCTACGAGAGCATTCGAAACTGGATGCGTAACATCGAAGAGCACGCTTCACAGGTCTCTTCTCTATGAAGGGGTCAAACCCAAATTATTGTTAAGGATGTGGAACGTATGCTTGTTGGCAACAAATGCGACCTCGAGGATAGAAGACAGGTTGGTTGTATTAGGTGTCGTCTTAAAAAAAGTGTCTTCAAAGGTGTCTCGAGAACGTGGTCAACAGCTCGCCATCGAGTACGGAACGAAGTTCCTTGAGACTTCAGCCAAAGCGAACATCAACGTCGAAGAGGCTTTCTTCACTCTCGCACGTGACATCAAGGCGAAGTCTGAGCGTTCAGGAGCCTCCTCAGCTCCCTCGCATCCACAACGTTCGCTGCCAAGCACCAAGAAGTCCTTCTTTTCGAACTTCAGCTGCACTCTGCTTTGATATGGGTCATTGCTCTCACCTTTTCGACATATTCTTCGCTGCCTTCGGTGCTAAATTATCCGTTCTGGGCGTTTGCCCGCCATAATGCCCGTTCACTCGTACATATGCACTGATGCCCTTCTGTATGCAAGACAACAGACTTTGTTTGTATTCATCTCGCCTTCATATTCTGCTGCTGCATTTATCTGCGCTTTTTGGACAGAGCTTCTAGTTCCCTGTCACTGTTTCATCCGCAAGGGAATCGACGCAACTCTTTTTGCTTCTCGTCTTCGACCGGCATGTGATTCCCTTGAGACGTGTTTCATTTTGAAAGTTGAATAAAGAAATCTTTGAACATTCTTGTCGTTGATACCTGCACTTGACATGTGGGCGAGATCGCTTCGTTGCTGTTCACAGCGCCGAGGTCAGAGAGTGAGAGGAAACTTGCGCGTCGCATTTTGGCGCCATTTCGGGAGGCCGCTCTCATCTCTTCTTTCATAATTTTCATGTTTCTTTTTTTTGACCAGTTGCTCTAATGGCGATTTTAGTTAAAATGTCCGATCAAGAGGAGGGATCGCTGGAGCTTTCTTCGGCCGTCACTGAAGCTGCGGAGGTCTCTGTCGGAGAGGTGAATGCCTTCTTCTATATTCGTTTTCATAGCTTTCCTTTCAGGCTAAGGAACCAATTCCAGAGACAGAAGCTGTCAACAACGAGAAAAAGGACGATGTTGTGGTTCCACCAGAGCAGCCAGAGTCTGACGAGGCAGCTGAGGGAAAATATGAAGAAGCACAAGATACGAATAAAGCTGAAACAACCAATGAGGACAATAGTTCGAAGAAGAAGACTGCAGCCAAGGCGTCACCGAAGAAGGGACAAGACCTTAAAAAGGAATCGGTGAAGAAAGAGACTCCAAAACGAACGGCAAAAGAGAAGGAAGTTAGTACGAAGAGCGTGGTGAATGTGCAGTCGGATGAGAAAGTTGGTGAGTGAAATGTTGGTTTCCTGTTTATTGTAAATCTGCAGCTCTTTTGGATTCGCCCTTGGTCGTGGAGGGTCGCCGTCAGCGTCATGTGGTGGAACGTCTAGCGACAGCTCTGCCGATTCCATTGAAGAAAAAGACTCACGCAGACGGTGATGGTCACGGAACTCCTCTCACCGAGATTCCATTCAGTTTGCTTTCTTTTCGTTTCTTTGAATACTCGTTTCAGTCGCAACTCAAATTGATAAAAAGAAAGCGGCTGAGCTGAAAGTTCTTCACCGCATTTGTTTCGGACATGCAGGCAAAGCCACAGAAGTGAAGAAGAATCTTCGAAAGTAAGGTTTCGGCGCTTTTTCAAAATTCCTAGATTTAACGGATTTCCATTTGACAAATCCTCAAAGGAATATGAATCTCGCAAGGCGAGCATCCTGAGACTCACTCTGTCGGAAGCGAAAGAAATTCGACGATTTCTTGGTTTTAACAAGGGTGGAACCAAAGAAGAAGAGGTTCTCCTTTCTTTTGTGAATTACATTATTCTATATAGGCGAGTATCATCCTGGACTTCCTGCTCGATCCAAAAGATACCGGAAAGAAAGTCCAAGTGAAGACGTCGAAAAGAAAGCGTTCCTCCACGTCGAAGAAGAGCAACATAAAAGCAAAGGCGAAGAAGGAAGAGGACGACAGTGAAGATGGAAACGGAGACGAGGATGAAGAGGATGCGCCACCAGTTAGAATTCTTTTTTGTCGCGATTGTGGAATTGTAGGCAAAGAAAGTCAAGCGAGAGACGAAAAAAGCAAAAGAACCAAAAACGTCGAAAGAGGTGAAGGCGGAATCGGAGGAGAGCGAGTCTTCTGAGAGTTCAAAAGACGAAAGCGAAGAGAAGGTGCGTTCTTATGAAAGTGGTGATTGTGTAGGAGCCAACGGATGAAGAAGTGAAGAAGGCCGTGAAGGAACTTCTCGAAACTGTTGATCTCACTAAGGTGGGTCGTCTGTTGTCTCGTATTCTTTCAGGTAAGTATGAAGCAGATGTGTGGCAACGTTGTCGACCGCTTCCCCAATTCGAAGCTAGGTGAACGCAAAACCTTCCTCAAGGACTTGATCAAGGCCGAGCTCGCTGAGAAGGACACTTGAGCCAATTTCGCTTTCCTGTTTTGAGTGCTGGATCACAAATTTGCAATTTTTTGGTTATATGTTGCTCTACCTCTCCGTTCTTCAGACAGTTTATTGTTCAAATAAAACAAGAATCAGATCGCGCGTGCAACAATTGCGGCAGACGGCACAAGTTTGAGGGCAGAGAGAGGGGCCTCGTAGTCTTCTCCGGTGAAGATTTTCCTTTCAGGGGGAAAGAAGCTGCAAGTGGATTTAGAAATACATCTTCCACTTACAAGTTGAAGTTCTTGCTGAAGTCGGGGACATGGTTGAGCTCAACCCAGAGACGCACAGCAGCAAGCTGCAAACATTAAAAGGCACACCTCCCACTTACAGTTTCATCAGCGCTGAAGGTGTTCGTGACAACCTTTCCATCGGCGAGGCGGATCTGCAACTTCGCTTCGCTGTAGTTCACTTTCGGAGGAGGAGGCGCCACGTGTTTCGGACCAGAAGGCTAAACCGTTTGTTGAAGAAGAGCAGAAAGATGAACCTCGGGAATAGGACGTCCCTCCTGCTGAGCCTTACGAGCTTCCTTGTCAAGACGAATTTGCTCGAGGATACGAGCCCTAGCCGCCTTGTCCTCGTCCTTCTCGCGCTTCCTATCAGCAGCGATTTTAAGGAGTTCTTGGTCTTTCTGGTGTTCCTTCGTCTCACGCATCTTCTGTCCCTCAATTCGTCGTTTCTTCTCTTTCTCGATCGCCTCTGCCTCTTCAGCCTTCTGCTTAGCCGCACGCGATGCTTTGATGCGAGCCATAAGGTCATCCGCCCTCTGCTTCCTTTCTTCCTCAGATAATGGGACGATCTCTTCAGTGGATTCAGCGAAATTCGTGTGACCAGACTTCACAGCGTGAAACTCGAGTGCCGATTCGTTGGCAAAGATCTTTCCACAGCTAAACAAAACATAGAAGAAAAGAGAAGAAGCAACCCACTCTTCACATTTGTAAGAGCGAACGCGAGCCTCACTGGCTGGTTCGCTGGCGGGTTCCTTGACGGTTTCTGTGGCAGTCGACTCCACTCCGGCGACGGCCTTCTCAGGCTCGCCAGCCGGCGGAGCCTCAGCCTCCTCGTGCTCCATCAGCCATGTGATCGCTGCTTCGATGCTCTCTTCACCCGTCTCAGTGAGAGCACGTTTGGCACGCTCTTCCGCGAAACCCATATCAACAAGCTGGTCGAGCATCGACATTCTCACTCTGAAATGTCTCCACCACAACTAACACCACTGCATCAAGTATCAACGAGCTCAACGAATAGCAGACGCCGGAATTATGTTAAATGGTTTATCTATGTACATCTCTTGAAGCAGAGTAAATATTCAATAACCCGTCGTAGGAGTGGATGGAGGCAAGACCAACAACCAGTCGGGGTCACCATCCACCGGTGTTAGTGAGAGGTTCGACCCTAGAACGTGGATTAAAGAAGAGGGAGGCGACGAACCAGTGTGTTGCGTACAAGAGGGACAACCGCATCTCGCCCGATCTTCGGGAGGAACCATGAGTCGCGGAAGTTGACACGCTTCACAGCGAAAGAGATCGCGATGGTTAGCCATGGTACATCGAGGACACTTCCACTCGGGCGTCGACTGTCGGGCCGGGGGACGGGCCGGCACCTCGGGAGGCACTACTGACGGCGATCGAGAGCGCAATTCACGCAGCTCTGATTCTATCGATTCGATCTCGCGTTCAACTTCCGCTTCACACTATCAATCGAAGCAATTTAGAAAGTAAGAAATGCTTACTGTAGAGAGTTCGTTTCGAAATTCCGTCAACTGATACTGATTCAGTTCTCTGATATCGTTTTCGAGTTCCTTGACTCGCAGTTTCTTCTCTTCCACAGCGCTCGAAATACTTGAGAGCGCACGCATTTGACCTTGGCAAAAGCTGGATGAAACGTTGAGACACTTACTTTCCATTTGCTTTCTGCGAAAGCAAAACGCATCCTGAGCAGTGTTCGGGGGATATTGGTTAGAAGGAGCGCCTCGACTCAAGTGATCGTAGCCACTTCCAGCAGTTTCTCCATGTCCATTAGTGTCCACAGACAAGGGCGCTGTGCTCCAGCCATATTGAGTTCCGTCTTGCGTCGTCCATCCAATCGCAGGCGGAGGCAATGGTTCTTGTCGGGGATACATCTGTGGAACCACTGGAGCAGGTGGATAGTAAGGCGGCGGCGCCACGCCTGATGTCGACGGCGTCACTTCACCGTTAGCCGGAGGAGGAGGGGGAGGAGCTGGTACTGAACATTTCATTGTCAAAGTGAAATTTCTCGCCCACCTTGAGTTCTAGTAGGAGTGGCAGGAACGAACATCGTTTCTCGATTTCGTCCAAGTAAGCTCTTCATAAAGTTCTTATGTAGACGTCGTGACGACCGATGATGAATTTCACTCTCGCTCATCTTTCAGCGATCTGCAAGAACACTCTGAAGCTTAAGGTTAGCGAATGAGCAAAAAGAGTAGAGTTGAATGCAAATCTCAGATTATTCCTCAGTACCTCCAGCTGCGAGAAGGAGTAATGATAACCCTTTTCTACCGTACGAAAGAAAACGTCGTGGGACCTCATAATTTTGTGAAAAATACCTAGGAAAATCAATCAATTGCGGTGTCTGCTGTGTTAAATCTTTTCTCGTATGTTGCAAGACATAATCCACTTGTATTGTCAGGCCACTGAATGAGATCTTAACTGACTTGTTTTACATCATGTCTATGGAGAGGCATGGAGGTAAGAATGCTTTTCGTCTTTCTTTTCTTTAACATGTGTTCCATATTGTGTAAACACTTAGAAATGCCTGTTGAATCAAAAACATATTTAGGAGAATGATGAGCGGACATTTTTGTGTGGCTTGCAAAGAATCAGACGATACGGCACCACTTGTACGTCCACGTCGTCATTGCCCTCGCTCAACACTTCATACATTGATCACATCGTGCAACCCACTGACACCCTTCAGGGACTCGCCCTCAGATACAACTCCTCGGTTAGTGTTACAGGACATATTAATATTTCAGGTGACGGAAATCAAACGCTTCAACCGACTCTGGTCGAACGAAAGTATGTATCTCAAGGACACACTTCGCATCCCCGTCAGTGGAGACCCTTCCTCTTATTCACTTCCCAAGTCGAACGAGCGAAGTCCGGCCACTTCTCGTCCTCAAGAAAGGGGCGAATCCTTAGCCCAAATCCTTCAAAGAATTGATAGCAGCATCCAAAACACGACGCGCAGCGTTCAGCAACTGGACAGCACCCTGTCAGTTGCTTTTTAATTGCGTCACCCGATCTCCGTGCTTCCCAACTGTTGCACTTTTTTTCAGGTTTGAAAGTTCGGAGAAACACGAGTCTAAGAGCCCCAAAAAGAAATCTCATCGCCATAATTCACTTCATGTGGTATCCTCTTGATGTGAACAAAAAGATAAATAGTTCGTCATAATCAACCATTTACTCCACATCCAACAACGAACAGGATGAAAAGCGACTCATTTCTTGGCCACCTTCTTCGCCGCCTTCTTGCCGCGCTTTGTTTTCAGCAGGGTCTACAACACATACGTGAACCAAAAGTCTGGAAGGAAAGTACCTTGATCTTGGCTTCATTCGGGTGTGCAGAACCGGTGGCGGCACGAGTCTTAAGAATGGCAGCCCTCTTGAGCACAGCAGCGAACGGATTGAGCTTCACCAGAAGAGCCGTCTTCTTCAAGGGGTTGCGATGAACCTTCGGGCCCTACAATCGCCATTTTTAA
>JAQIXL010001241.1:0-19489 GCA_034700245.1 Poikilolaimus oxycercus
GGATGTCGCCGGGCGGGACGGACTGGGCCATGACGGACGGTAGAGCTTCGGAGACGCAGAGAAGACAAGGGTGCCCTGGAAGCTTTTTCGACCTCTTTTATTCACTCTCTCAGACGGCACCAATGAGCATTAGTTTGACCTTTTGGGCATTTCGCCTCATTTCAAAGAAGGAAAGCGAGAGGGAAAGTTGCATATTCAGAGAAGCCCCTTGAGACTTCGTTCTTTAGAATAAAAATTGCTTCATTCCTTTGTCTGAAGACCCAGAATAACTTCTTCGTCTAGACACGACCCATTTCTTAGTTTGAACTCATCTGACTGAATGCAACGACGTGTCTGACCATTTGCAAATTTCTCAGGCAACCTAAGTTCCCGAGCCGAGCAGCTTGGGGTCAACTTGGAGGTCAACATGGATCCCTGTTGAAGGCGACGAATTCTTCCATGTTGATTGAAAACTAATGATTTCTTGCGAGAAGGACGTGGAGGTACAAGCTGTCCGAAGAGAATATCTTCTTTCTGAATCAGAAAGGGCAGACGACACCGGTGGCTTTTGATAATGTGAGATGCCGAACACGAAGCCCAGTATTGATCTCCTCTAGCTGAACTAGCGAACACTGTACAGTATCTTTCTCGAGCTCTGACAATGAGCAAAGAGAGAGAGCCGACGTGA
Organism: Poikilolaimus oxycercus; assembly: GCA_034700245.1. Classification (NCBI taxonomy): domain Eukaryota; kingdom Metazoa; phylum Nematoda; class Chromadorea; order Rhabditida; family Rhabditidae; genus Poikilolaimus; species Poikilolaimus oxycercus. The sequence continues at coordinate 668 of JAQIXL010001241.1, forward strand.
AATGACTCGTCTCAATTAGCATTGCCCTCATTCGAATCGACTAAGATTTCCCTCCTTTTGTCTAGACGAAATGTCTGTTAGAAAAGCAATAAAAGGGGTCTCTCTGAGCTGAGGTCGTCAGTCCGTCTTCCGTCGTCTTCCGTCGTGCTCCATCGTCTTCAGCTCCTTCCGAGATGGCAGCTCTTCAGGTCGACCCTCCTGCTGGACAGGTGCCCTCATTCGCCCTCTCAACGGCCGCAGGTCCCCGCCGGCGGCGGAGTCGTCACCCACAACCTCCAGAACCCCTCGCCGGCTCGCCTCATGTTCAAGGTGGCCCTACTCCCTCTCCTCCCCTCAACAGGGCCCTCTCCTCTTTAGGTGAAGGCCTCCAACAACGCGCAGTACACCGTGAAGCCCGTCTTCGGCTTCGTGGAGCCGGGTGCGGCGGCGCCGCTCGAGATCACGCGCAAGGCCGGCCCGCCGAAGGACGACAAGTTCGTCATCCAGTTCGCCGAGGCGCCCGCCGACGCGACCGACGCGTCCGCCGCCTTCAAGAGCGCCGCCCCGGCCGGCGAGATCACCCTCCCCATCAAGGCGGAATGAATAAAGGGCTGTAGCTCATGTCTTGGTCTTCTACATGCCATGAAAGTCGTCCTTGGATTGATCCTGAAAAGGAGGCTTGACGGACGAGTTTGAAACTTGATTGTTTGCATGCAGAGCTGAAGATATGCGGCTGAAATTTGTTTGCATGAACTCACCGCATAGTGGGGTGACGAGAAACCGATATTTTCCGACAATTCTTTTCTTTTAAAGTCGCTGTCTGTCGACAAAATATCAGTCAGGGAAGTGCAATGTCCGGTGCTGGGCCCTCTTCTTTATCGCCTTCTCGGCCATCTTGGCACTCGACACTCGATATTAGAAGCATCCGAAAGCTGTATCTGGGATCGAAACTCCTACCCTTTCCGTCAAGACTGCCAGTGCTGTCATTTGGCTGCTATTGCTTGGACAAAATCAGCACGGTCATGATCACTGTGATTGAGAAAGATGCTACCGGCAAGAAGGAGGAGAACCTAAAATCGAGGCAAAGAGAATTTCCCGATGAGACGACGAAAAAAAAACGAGCAAAAAGCGTCTCTATTGTATTCGTGGCGCCGTCCGCAAGAGAGCCATATGCTCGTCCTCGAGTTATCCACTTTGCCTTAGTTAAACTGGGAAGAGGAAACGAGACGCTCTTATAAGGGGGAAGAGGATGAGAGATGTTGAGAAAAAGAAGCAGGCGCCGGTAAGGAAAAATTTCGCTTCGAGAGAGAACACTACTCAAAATCATCTATTTAAAAAAACTTCTCGTAAAAGGGGGAAGTTTGGTTTGCTCTAAAAGCCTTAAAAGGAACGAAATTTCTGAAGGATGAAGTTTGGTTGAGTCACGGGAGTGAGCATAAGTGCTTGAAATATTGCACATGGATGCAGTAGGTCTCAAAGCCACCAATCACGATAGCTTTTCCGCCCACTTGCAACGATTTCCTTGCCAAGCTTGCCATTCTCTCTGTGTCGTGAGATTCTCTCTGTGTCGTGACGGCGTGCGGCCGGCGCTGTAAAGCGCTCTCCCATGTCGTTGTACAACCCCAATGATCGTCGAATTGCTCGTTCGATTAATCCCGATGGAACTATTTATTACTCTGACCCTGATTCCGACGATGACGCTGATGATCTTTCTATCAGCGGCGAAGTTGCCAAGAAGTTACTCGATCAATTGGACTCGTTACGCCAACTCGTGAGTGCCCTTTCCAAGTCCAATGAAGCCCTGGTGACCGAAGTGGCTGAGCTCCGTAAGGAAGTTCAAGCATTCCGAGCCCCAGCGAAGTATTCTGATGCTGTTAGGCGCAATCTTGCCCCGAAGCTACTTTACCTACTTCGTGAGGTCGCTCTTCACGCCTTGACATTGTTTGCCAGCTCTACTATTGAACCGTTAAACAACTGCGCTGAACGCCTGCGACAACAGAAACCTATTATAAGTCGAATAAATCTCCGCTTATTCTACCGCTCGCCCTCCTCTGGTGTCATTGAGAATCTAAAAGAGTAGCCACAGTGCATTAACTCGAATGGATTAGCTGGGTACTCGAGTCGATCTTGACGATTTCAACCTCAGCGTGGTGGCTATTTAAAAAAAGTGAAACCAGTTGTTAAAAACATTGCACTGAATAGAAAAAACACACGATGTTTACTTCGCATGACAAAATGTTGGCAACCTTTCAACTGCAGTACTGTAGCAAATTGGTCCCGTCGCGATTGAAGCAGGGGCGGGGGGGGGGGAGAAGCGCAAAAGCAGTCTAGTTTTCTATTTTGCTGATTTCTCGCTCTTTTAGTTTCGCACCGAACATATTAACTGTTCGATTAATACTCAGAGTCGATTTAAATAGCTCGATAACAATACAGCGATCTAAATTAGTTGCATACACAGTTGAAAACTGCGGATTGCGGACTGATTTCGAAGTGAAAACTAGTGGAAGGAAAAAACAACCGAAACTGTTTTTATACACATGCCCAATTCAGCTGAGTAGAATTTGTACGTGACATTCAGTGCTTTCTGCATCCGTTTGCCGTCGCTCTCTCGACTTGTGTGTGTATTGGTACCGAAAGAGAGAGAGAGAGAGAGAGAGAAAGAAACGGAGGCGTGGCCACCGGCAAGGGAAGCAACTCCCTTTCATCTTCTACCCTCACCACTCGTCTTAAGAGCCAATCGAACGGACGCACGTATGCGTTGCCTCTTATGGCTTTTTGGATTTCTTCGCTTTCTGTCGGCCACCAAGCTTAGCCATGCACCATCATTTGAAACGGTCTGCCGGGCAGGTTAGCTTCATTAAAATTTTTAGAAAAAAATTAAGAAGACGAGAAATGGCGACGTTCCGCAATACAGGCTTTATGGAAAGAGCGCCGCGACATGGGCCATACACCTCTCTTTCGCATTCCGGTACATTCCTACTGTTACCCTTCTACTGTTACTTAAGCTCTTGGGTTTGCCTTACGTGGAACTTTTCTTTAAGAACGAAACTGTTCCACCTTCAGGCACTCTTAAACACCGCGTGGCCTGGAGCCTCGTTTTGTGGGCCGTCCTTCGGGAAACACTGGTGCATCCGAAGCGTATATGTGCAGTCTTATTAAGATTCCATTTTATGCGGTGGTAAGGGGTTTCTTAGCAAACGACGGGACGTTCCAGGTGGCAAAAGAGCTCGAAATTGACAAGGTGGAGCATATCAAAACAATGGGTGGCCATATTATTCCGGTAGAGCTAAGCTTGAGAAGTCGCGAAGCTGAAAGACTCGGCAGCGGAACAAACGCCTTCTTCATCAACCAGTTTGGAAATGCTGATAGGGCTGAGGAATCGCACGAGAGTTGGTTTTTTATTGATTTGAAACATGAGTGTGCGTTTGCAGGCGGCAATTTCTCATTAGAGACGACCAATGTTTTCCACGAGATTCTTGTTCAGCTCAATGAACTGAAGATTGAGTCGCCTGACTATTTCATACATTCTGCCGGCACAGGTTTGTCTAACAGCATGAGAAAGTGTTTTGGGTGGAACCATTTCTTCCGCTGGTCGATATATTCAGCTCTACGACTTACCAACACGAGTGGTACTGGCCGACTCTGAGTTCTCAGTTTTTTACGATTATGTAAAATACGGGCGCTTCACGACAGAAGAAGAAGATGGGCATGCTCAGTGGCGAGCCCCGGGCGTGGCTGGTATCGGCTACGGCTATGAAGTTGATCCCGTCATCTTCGGTAATTCCACTAGGTGCATATTTTTCCCCGTTACGATTTAAAAACGATCACTTTAGCCTTGTCCGAAGTGTTATCCACGAAGTGGCTAAGATCCCTGACGCAGCAACCATTGCTGGGGTTCGAGTTTTACGACGGCTCAAAGCTTCAACTGGGCATTTTGTTGATGCTGGTCCGAGTTCGTCACTGAACTTTCTTGTTGCCTTAGCATACGCCAATAGGCACAAGTTTGTCTCCTTTCACAATATCTCAGGTTAAAATTTTTAGAGGAACATCGACACGACCAATCAGGATAGTGTCCATCTTGTGTGACCCAGGTAGTTACTACACGACGACCTACCTCAACGATGAATGGGTAGAAAACGTTATACCGGGAGGTGTAAAAAGCATGAAATGTTGGGAAACGGCCATTGAAAACGCAATCGCATCCGGTGACGACTTTCTTGTTACCGGAAAAACATGCGAGAACAATTGATGAAACCCGTTGAAGGAAGTTGAAATAAATTTTGAATCAAACAGGTAGCACTGAAAACGTAAACATTCAGGATTTCTCTCCATTTCTTGTTTCCGAAGTTATTTTCAAGATTTTATTCCCAGGGATCGCAGCTTATCGCTGGCTGGGTCACGGGGAGACGAGGCTTGGTCCCGTGAGAGTGGACATACTGCCCAGGCCTGTCCGGTGCCGGGTGGGCAGGGGCTTCATGGTGTCGGCGGCGGCTCTTCCTGCGCAGCGCTTCCTCTTCCGCGGTGTCGAAGACGGCAGCGGCGGCTCCCCCTCAGCGTGTGGCGAGGGCGACGACCGTCGGCGGCCCCTCTTCGGAGGATGATGAGGTCGGCTGTGGCGGATTGCGCTGGAGGGCACAACCGGTTAACGTGGACGAAATGACGAAACTCCAAGTTCCAAGTTCCGAAGTTATACATCAACATATTAAAGAGTTCTGCAACAGTGCATTGGCTCAGCATGAGGTCACCCTGGTAGGCTCAAGGAAGTCCCGACAGGCTTCATTGAAAACACATTCCGATTTTGAAAATTCTTGCCATGATTCAATGAGATACTTTTTGTGATCCAAATCCCGGAGCTGTAGTTTCGAGTTTCGGGCCTGTGAAGAAGAGGCCACTCAGAGAGCGAGCAGAGCGAAGCAATTGTAAAACGCTGACAAGCACGTTGGTCCTTTCCAGAGCGAAAAATGCACTGAAAACGTGTCGCGCTCTATCGCGCCGTGCCTTGCGCCGCGAGTGGCCCGCCCCGTTTGCCGTCTCAAGCGACCAGCTGGACAGACTCTTTCATTGCGCACGTAGACGCTAAGGATTGTCAGCCTTTTTGCTTTGTCAGTTGCTGGCGCATGCTAAGCCTGATCACTTGTTAATTGCAAGGCCAAATACTTGGCTGATTTTCCTTTTGTTCTTCGTTCAATGGCGGCGACAAGATCGCGTAAGTGTTCAGCTTTTATCCTTAATTAATTAGCTTTTTAAAAAAACACGAACATTTCAATTGTTGAGGCATTAGTCTGTGCTTTGTGTTCCAGCAGATGAAATCGGAATGTGTGTCGACATCCAATTTGTGAGACATTTCAGTTTGCACTGTGGCCGCATCGACGGCACACTTCCGCGTCGTGGTCGTTGGCGGAGGCTCAGCTGGCCTGGGAGCCACGGCGAAGCTCTCACGCTTGCTTCCTCACGGGCATGTCGCAGTTGTGGAGCCAAACCTCGTTGGTTGCTCTTTCAAACAAAGCCCGTTGCAGACGCATTACTATCAACCGGGGTTTACGCTTGTGGGCGGTGGACAGATGACACTAGCGGCCAACACACGAGACGAGAAGGTCTGTCTAAAAGAAACGGAGTGAAAGCTTTGCCCTAGGACCTCATTCCGAAGAAGGCCACTTGGATCAACCGTCGCGTTGAGAAGTTTCTGCCAGTATCCAACACTGTTTACCTGAGGTTGGAAGAGAGAATTTCAGTTACTGTTTAGTGACGGCATTGCGCTCACATACGATTACATGACTAGCCACTGGCATGGAACTTCGATTCGATCTCGTGCGTCAAAAAGACCTTTTCTGGACAAAGACCATCTCACACATTCTAGATTGACGGCCTACGCGAGGCACTTGACACCCCGGGAGTCTGCACCAACTACCACCCGCACTATGCTCAGAAGACTGCTCGCGAGCTCCAAGAGTTTAAGGTCGACTTTCCAATGCGTTCTCACGAAGAACAAGCAGATGGGGAACGCAATCTTCACCTTCCCAAACACTCCGATTAAATGTCCGGGGGCAATGCAGAAGATTTGCTACATCGCCGATGAGGTGATTCTAGTGGCAACCCAAAGACATGCTAATGTTCAGGTGTTTCGCGAACGAGGGGTCCGCAACCACGCCACTCTTCATTACTTCACAACACTTCCAAGAATTTTCGGTTCGGTTTTTCTATTCCCGGTTCTATGCTTCAGGCGTGGTTGACTACTCAAACGCTCTAATGAAAATTGTCAAGGAAAAAGACATTCATTTGCATACAAGGTTTGATCTTCTGAGCTTTCAATTGATGTAATTTCCAGACACAATCTTGTGTCTGTAAACTGGAAACAGAAGCAAGTGGTATTTGAACTTCTTGACGAACAGTCCAAGGGCACCGGCAAGACAGTGGAATTCCCGGTAAGAAAAGCACGGATAAAATAGTGTGTTTTAGTACTCCTTCCTGCATGTTGGTCCACCCTGCTCACCCATTAAGCCGCTGCGAGAATGTCCGGAATTAACGGACGCCAACGGTTGGGTAAAGGTCGGACGTTGCGATTATGTAGTGTTTCCTCGCCTTCAAGACGACATGAATGAATTTCGGCCAAATGAATTCTCATTTTTGCGTGTGATTACAGGTTGACCCGGTTACCCTACAGAGCTGCGCCTTCTCAAATATTTTCGGCATTGGCGACTGCGCCAACACGACAAACGCCAAAACTGCTGCGGCCGTTTGTCCGTTTTTTTCATTGCTAAAAGAAAAAAAAAAACGTATTTTGTGAATTTTTCGCAAGAAAACTGTGAGCGATAAGATTTCAGCAAGTCATTTGAAGACCATGGAGAAGAATTTCAAGTCACTTCTGGCCGGCAAGGAACTTAAGGCCAAGGTTTGTCCAAAACTTGCAAGGCAGTCGTCTATGTACAGTACGACGGCTATGGTTCCTGCCCGCTAGTTGTTGGCAAGTCGAAGGCGATCATGGCTGAGTTCAACTCTAATGGACGCCTTGAGACAACGCCATTCGATCAATCGATCCCACGGTATGATTGAGGACGACTTTATCTCAGCCGTCAGATATCAATATTACCTGCTAAAGCGCTATTTTATGCCGTGGCTGTATTGGCACGGTCTTGTCAAAGGCTACTGGAACGGGCCAGCCACTCTCAGGAAGATATTGCATCTCTTCACAAAAACGTAAACGTTTAAAGATGGCAACTAGAGCACCGTTTTCTGGTCTTTTAATATGACGCACAATTGACCGCCTTGAACGGTCTGAATGAGAATAAACTCAGGCAAGAAATGTGTCCGGTTGGCCAGTGGAATTGCATGCTTTTCAAGAGATTAGTCTCATGTTTTGTAGAGCAACATTTTGAGTGATTGCTGTCGGCAAAATATCCATCAGAAGTGGCTCCATTTGTTCGCCCACGTCGAGCGGTCGTGCCCTCCGACGCTTTCCTCAACAGCTGCTTCGTCATCCGGCGGAGTGGAAGCCGCCCAAGGGAGTAGGAGCGCCACTCTGCATGTCACCGCTGTGATGCTCCGGCCCGCTTGACAGTCGGGAGCATCTCTATTCACAAGACTTGGAACTTGAAAACATGGGTCTTTTACAATTGGAAAATCTCTCTTCTCGTCGACCAACAAGAAGCAAAATAAGCAACTGACTGCATAAAGTGTTTATATCAAGCGTTCAATGCACGGCGGTTTATCCAGTGGAAAACCAGAAAAAGATTCGGGATGAATAGCGCAATTATTCAGCGGCGGAGGACGCGAAGAAGTTTGTGAATGTGCGAGAAGTGGCGTTATCACCGCGTCGCGAACCAATCAGGCTGACTACAGAGTGGAACTTCCTTTTCCGTCTCTCTCATGTATTTGTATTTGCATGGCAGCAGCCTAAAGCATTTTGTGTATTGTGTCTTCGCGACTTACTTTCAAGTCAGAGATGAAATTTAGAAGCTTTTCATTGCGGTTGATCGCAACGATCGCGCTACCAGAACACTGAGCGCAGTAGCGACGCAAAACTGTTGTAGTTCGCTGATACAATTCGCACGTTTTGACTACTAAAAGAGATTCATTCCATTCGAAGCTTTAAGCTGACCTTCAACGATTAAGAGAGCCTTAATCAACAAGCTTTCTTTTTCATCTATAGCTAAATCCAGAATTCCCCAAGTTTGCCGTAGTACAAGCGAAACGAAGGGTTGTTTAAGAAGCCTAGGGCAAGAATTTGAAATCCATTGATAACTTACAACATTCCGGTGAAATCCGAGTCGAGCGTGGTGTAAGCTTCACATGGTAAGGGAACAGTATTGAATTGCGCATCATCCATTGTACTTCTTCTAAGGTTTGCGGTCCTCCACGCTAACTCGAACGCAGTCAAAGGTGCTAGTGTGCTGCGCATAATAAAATTCTTGTAATTGACATCTAGAAACAAATGCGTACTTGATCATCGAGTTTTTCATCCAGTTCCGATAACTGTCGGATCCAGTCGACGACCCAAAGAGCCATGCGCGCTTCGGCGTTGGTCAACTCATTTTTTGTCGCTGCCGTTTTTGGATCATATTTCATCTGAAACACGTACGCTTCAGTCCCAGCAACAATTCCTAGTAGTTCCTGCCGCTTCCGCTGGAGGAGAAAACAAGAGGGAAACTTGCAATGGCAACAAGGTACTGAACAAACCATGCATTTTGACGATGGAAAGCAGAATCAGGGCGCTTAATTTAATGATAGCAAAAACTCACAGGATAGCGAAGACAGTTGAATGTGTCCGGATTTTCACGCACATCGTTGAGACAAAGTTCTTGTCGCATGCAGCCTGAAGTCGATACGAACAAACGTTTTGACCCACGAACCTTGATGTGCATCCGGATGTCCGTTGGCCACAATGCCATCAATAAGCTGAAGACTCTGAATGAGCATTGCATCGACATGAGACCATTCACGAGACTAAAACCTCTAAATCCAATTATTTCTGGTCAGCCGAATGTCTTACCGTTGGCGTTTCAGTAGGTGTCGCGCTCATTCCAGTGCAGCAATTAAACACGCAGGCCGGCTAACAAACTGGGAAATTGAAACCTTCTCGAAGTCGTTGGCACACTCGTCCTCGTCAAATAAAATTCTAGCGTAGTCGTGGAACGGAAGTGCGAAACGGACGCTACGTCAGGAGATCAGAGGCCACACCATTAGAGCGATGTGCCTCTTTGGTGAAGACAGACGGTAATAAACGATATAAAACAATCATTAAGTGCCCATACGGCGGAGCTCTAGGCCGTTACTTTCCCAGAAACTGGATGTCGGTGAAACTAAGATTCGGGGTGACAGGATGTGTGGGGGTTAGCAAACAGAAACAATGCCAAGAGCACTTCAAACGATGTCGTGAAAGGAACCAAAAAACGGTGTTTAAGTCCTGTAGTGTTTAAAAACGCCCAGACGCTGAGGGCGAGCGAGCTGCGAAAAGGAACACGAGGATGCCGCATGAAATTGAAAAGGGGAGAGGGGGGCAGAGAGACCTAAGTGAGAGGGGATTTGCCGATGGGTCAAGGTGAGAGACTGATTCCCGTGATGAACGCTAGCATCTATTGATCTTGAAAAGGGGGCGCCAAAGGGATCCTCTGGCATGGGAAAGAGATTCGGAGCTGGATGGCGTTTACGATGGGGTCGCGTAGAACCGAAGGGGGATTTCGTTGTTTTGCGGAGAATGTGGCCTTTCAGAACAGCATTTGGAGACCCTCCACCGACGTCCCCATTGATACTTGACTACCTCAAGTAGTTGTCAAGCATGAATGTTGGAGAAAAATATTAGATCGTCATGAGCTCTGCTGTAATCCGTTGATTTTTTTGCTGGAAAATGCTCCGAGCGTGAAAAAGTTTTAGTTTGGGATTCTTACGGAACTCTCGATTAGCTATTCTTTCAGCCAGACTATTGTACATTCTTCACATAGTAAGCATCCGTCCGGCTTCTTTTATAGGTTTACGTAGATCCAAAATCAAGCCGCTGCTTGAATCACTTGCAGGCGTGCTGATGGAGTCGGATCAAGACTCACACACTTCTTCAATCTGCAACCTCGATCCGTTTTTTTGACATGCACAGAGCAAACGACACCGTTGACAAGTTCCTTTTCCTCGACGAAATAATTCGGTGAAGGAAAAATCTTCCGCAGCTGGCCGTCTTCATCTGTCTATTTACGAAGTACAAACATTACAGCTAGAGTCAAGACTAATGTACGTAGTCCTACGGTGCATGCTGCGGAAGCCTTTTTATATGTCAGGAAACCCGATGAGGCAACTTGTTGCTAGGAACAAGCATACAGGGGTGATGGGTGTGTCTTGGCACGTAGGAGACGACGCGCGTCGTCTCCTACGTGCCAATTGGCGATTCGCGTGCAAGCCCGTCCCCGGGCCGTAGTAAAGTGAGCAAAGTGCCAGGGTGGCGCTAGCTGGATCCAGGGGATCGAGGTGGGAACGAGGTGGGAACGAGCTCATTTTAGGCTCAGCCGCATTTCGGAACTGCCCTTTTAAAAATGAACCTCTCAGAACTTAGCATGTCAGAACTCCAGACTCAAAAATTTAGCATTCAAAACCAGACATTTCAGAACCACACAGAAAGCTCTAAAAGACACGAAAATCAAGCGATCGACGGTTTCACCGGATTCTACATGAAACACAAAAATGTTATTTCCTTTTTCACGTTTGTTTGAGTTTGTGTGTTGGTTGCTGTTTCTTTCGCTGTATTGAGTCGCGGTTTGTTGTAGGGTGGTTAAACGCGCTGTTGGGGATATAATCCTCCACGAAGGATTCGGGTTGGTAAAGAAGAAAGTGTTGAAAAACGGTTCAACTCTTCTCCACAGCGTTGATCGGGACAAGTTTCGATGCATCGCACTTCTGCATCAATTACCAGACGGAAGCATAGTCACTCGACGTGATCACTGTGGTCACCTCCCTTCGCCTTCGGACATTGAGGTAGCGGTTGCTTTTTTGCTCCAATCATGCGAGCAGGTTCGAAAAGGCCTCCGGGCTATGAAGACACAAGCACGCGAAAATCCCGAGGATGGTCCTCGAGGAATCATTGCTGATTTCAAGTCGACGCTTAGCCGCGGAGCTCAGTTTCGACTCAGTGAGTACTTTTTTAAAAGAATAATGGCAAAAAATACTGAGTGACACGATAACCGTTTTTTTTTTGCGAAAGCAAAAATTCACCCTTAACTCACTTGACTGTTCGCTGAGCAAGGGAATTATTGACCAAGGGGCAAGGAGAAGAGATCTGTTTCGTTTTGTGCGTTTTGTGCGAGAAAATCTGTAATATATGTGCAGTAGTTGAATTATCGGGCTAGTTAAATTATCGTTTTACCTATGTATGGCTTACCAATAACAGTGTTAGGAAGATTAATTGTTTGGTGTGTAAATAAATAGCGTCGTTTTAAAACGTTCGAAAACAGTACTACAATGAGTTCTAAAACAGTTGGTTATCAAACGATTGGTTCTGAGACGTCCCGGTTCTGAAACGTGCCAGTTTAGAAATGGCAGTGCTGAAAAATTTGGTTCTGAAAGGTTCATTTCTGGAAGGGGAGTTCCGAATCGGGCGTTTCGGGGCTTCACGGCTGACTTTCAGTGGTCCTTTTGGAGAGGCGTATAAATTAATCAATAAACAACTCATTTTGACGATGCTGAACGTGGGAGCTCTGGCGCTGACTTTGGGAAGCTCGAATCTCCAAGAGTAAGCGTGCAAGCTTGCCACCGGACTGTAGATACAGTAAGAGTGAACTCGCCTTCATCCAAAGGCAAGCATCATGCATCCAAAGCTTCAGAAAATTCCGTCAAATTCGGTCGTGGCTGATCGTGTTGGGACCAATTTGCTACAGTACCGGCGCACAATTGGCATAATGCCAATTTTTGTACAAAATGTGTATTTCAGACGATAAATCGCTGCAAATCCGAATAATTATCTTACAAGGTTTTTCTTCCACGTTAAAAAAATTAATAATTTAATGAACCTTTATTCTAATTGTGTTAAGGGAGATGGTCAAGGCCAGCAGAATCTTTACTATGAGTGCTTGCATGAGAAGGAACAATTTTAAATTCTCTCAACGCCTCAAGAAATTGGGGGTGAACCTGAGCCGGTCTCTTCATCACTTTTTTGCTCAAGAATCAGGGAACAACGATTGTAAGGATCTGTCATCTGCAGTGGTTAATCGTCTCGGTGAAGCATTGTGCTCGATTTGCACTGAGTTGTATTGTACTGCTCGTACTGTAACCCATAGAACCATTGTCTCCCTCCTCGAACTGTGTCGACATCTTGTCTAACGACCGCATCAATGCCCTCCTGCAGGAGTGCCGGATCTCCCAGCAACTATATTTTCAACGAAAATATCATTTAGGAAGAAGTTGAATAGGAGTGGGGCAAACACTCTGCCTTGTGGAACACCCGAAGGCGCTGGTAGTGGGTCCGTAGTTGATTTTCATATTTTTACACCACCGCTCTCTCTTCACTGCGGCTGGAGCAGTTTCCTGTTGTGCATTTCGATTTCGTTTTTTGGCTAGGAGCTGCTCTTCGCGTCTTACTTCTTCGGTTTTCGCAGGCACTTCACATTGTCTTCAAATCGCGGAGGACCTAATAGTGCCGTACCGAGTCGGATCTTCGTTGCTTCAATGAGCTTACCGAGTCCCAAGTCCCGTTTAGTTGTTCCTATGGAGGAGACAGTCAGTAGAATGGACGCGCACTCAGCAGGTGGAGGCGCCGTCGCACGCTCACTCTGACCTCTCCGTCAGCATCTGTCAGATGGCGTTTGGGGTTTGAAGCTAAGCCGGAATTCTTCTTGAAGTGTATCGGACGACAGGAGGTCCTTTCAAATGCCGCTTCCACTTTTAGTCTCCCAACTCTGTCGTCCTCAAGCCTCTGTCGTCCAACGCAACATCGAAGAAGGTTTGAGAACTCCGACGACAGAAATGGTCTCCCGAGGAGACCATTTCTCCATCGACGGGGCTCTTCTTCTGTTTGGATCGGTAATGAAAAGAGCAACACTCTGGTCAACGATAACGGCGGTCTTGCAGCTCCAAGGAGAGAGAGCTCGAACCCTAGATCGGCCTGTAAGGCTAGGTTCGAAGCTTCCTCGATCTTGTTCTATAAAATGTCCTCGGGCGGCCCTCTGACCTACTCTATCTTCGGCCGGAGCCGCGTCGCTGTCGTAGACACGCCTGCAGGTTGTCGTGTGCGGCTCTTGACGAGAACGGGGGCGGTCGAAGAAATGTGGGACGAGAGTGAATGGGTCAGAGACTTCGGGTAGGGGAGAGGGGGGGGGGGTCGTCCCTGTAGACGCCGTTTCCGTCTTCGCCTCGGCGAATGCGAAAGGACGTTAGACGTCGAAGGGGCCTCCTTTCTAGTAGCCGTGCGATTGCGCATGGCGGGAGGACTTTGCTCTCTAAATGTGCAGGCTTCTCTTTTTATAGTGAGTCACGTGCCTACGCCGCGCGGCGCGACGCGCCGCGCGAAGTTTGGTTTGCCCACGGTCTCGGCACTTTTTCCAAGTCACTTTTGGCCGTTAGATAGGTTTTTCTCCACCTTTTGGACTACATCCCTGCCTGCACGCCAGGGATGGGCGGAAACCGGAAAATCGTTTTCGGAAAACGGAAATTCGGCAAGCTTAAAATACCCTCGGAAATCGGAAAACGAAAACGGAAAGCGGAAATGGCTTAAAAGGTCTCAATTTTCATCCATTCTGTACTTCTGAGAGGTTTTTATGTTAAGAGAAGCCAGTTTTTGAGTCACCAATGCGATACTTCTTCGGTTTTGAATGGTTTTAGACTCGAAAGGACTTCATAATGTTTTGGAACGATCGAATAGAGGCCATGAAACATCATGCAGTTGAAATATGTGAGCCTCAAGCAAGCAAACAATCATGAAAGCGTTTTCACTGAAGCATCAAACAGAAAATGTTGGCCTCTTCCCCACCCATTTCAACGGTTTTTGCTCAAATTTGCTCAAAAGTGGTTTCAATTTTCTCCGAAGTATCATTCGACGCCGCTCGCTGAGAGGATCATTTTGGTATCAAGAAAAGTCACACAATTGAAGGAAATAACAAAGAATGCGGAGAAAAGATGACCAACCGCGAGCCGCAACGCAACACACGCGCACACGACGCTTCGAGCCAATTCTCGGCATATTTTCCCCGAATTCTTTGTCTTTTTTTCAATTGTGTGACTTTCCTTGGTACCAAAATGATCCTTTCAATGAGCGCTATAGAATCATACCAAGAAACAAGCAAGTCAATGAAAAGATGTCGCAAGAATACCGAGATGGATAAAATACGCAGTCCATTTTACAAGCCGCGACGCGACAGCTGTTGCATCAGCCTGCAGTACGCTTACGCGTGCTGACGCGCGTCAGCTTGTAGTAGGCTTACGCGTGTACGGCGCGTGCTGTAATTCAAAAACCCACTTGTAGCTCTTGACGAGGCGCACAACATCTCCTGAAATCACCCAAAAAGGTTATATTTACGGACGATTTTCAGTGTGACAAAAATGTTGATGTCCGTGTGTGTGTGTGTCGCCATGCATTTAGGGCAATTTTTGTGCACCTTTTCTTAATCTGAAAACGCCCCAGAAAGCCTAAAGGTTTGGGATGATCCGTTTTCAGATCACGAATTGGTTAACAAGCGAGAAAGATCTGGTTTTCTGAAGCCGTTCAAAAGTTGAACCCGTGCGACATACGCGGCAAATCTTCAAACTTTTTAACGTACACAAAGTTCGTCACTAACGGATTATTTTTGAGTGCGGCACACTGTCGCAGCTGCCCCCGACGAGCATCGCCTTGCTCCGTAACATCTCCAAGTCTCTCCGGAGTAAAGTCTCTGCCCCAAACTTGTGGTTGCGATGTGAATTGTGGGTGAAGCCACAGTCAAGCTTATACTCGTCGATTAATGGAGGTGCTTTGCACCTCGGAGAAGGGAGTGAAGTTATCTATTAGAAAAAAACTCCTCGCAATAGGGGACGTTTGGTTTGCTCTAAACGCCTTAAAAGGAACGAAATTTCTGAAGGATGAAGTTGGCACAGTCAAAGGGTTCAAAGTAGCGAAATTCTCGAAGACGAAGTTTGGTTTACTTCCCCAAACCAAACTTCGTCCTTTTCGTCTAACGACTGCGCATGAAAAGTCGAAGTTTGGTTAGGAAAGGTGACCCAAACTTCACAATTAATCGACGAGAATGACTTCACATCATTCGTCCTCGTCGGCCGGTCGTGTTCTCCAGCGCTCTCCGCCACCGCCGGCCTCATCATCCGCCGGAGAGGAACCGCCGACGGCCGTCGCCCTCGCCACACGCTGAGGGAACCCGCCGCTGCCGCCCTCGACACCACGGACGAGGGAACGCCGCACTGAACGAGCCGCCGCCGACGTCATGAAGCCCCTGCCCACCCGGCACCGGACAAGCCTGGGCAGTACGTCCGCTCTCACAGACCGAGCGTCGTCTCCCCGTGACCCAGCCAGCGATAAGCTGTTAACCCTGGGAATAAAATCTTGAAATCTTGAAAATCTTACAGCAAATCAAACTTCCCCTTTTGTGAGGAGTTTTTTCTAATGATAATTCTCGGTTTATTCTTATACGTTCCACAAAAACATCGCATTTTGAAAGGCAGCTTACTGCATGCTTCGGTATCGTTCAAGGCGTGCAAGGTCCGTTTGCGTCCATTTTACACACTGCATTCCGCATTTGCTAAACAGAAGCTTATAGTGAGACGGAGCTCAACAAACCCAACTGCATGGATTTGTGCTCCATGTATAGAGATTTGCTACCAGCATTGCGCAGTCTTCGTTAACAGCGTTTGGCGGTCCAGTCGGTAGTCCCATTACATCACCACGATTATCAAAGTTGGCCCAGTTTTGGAAATCGATCGTCGACCCGTCTCGGTAGTACCAGTCGCTGATATCTTGAGCGCCTGGAGGGCCATAAGGAGCGACGACATCCGTCTTTAGACCAATACATGTGGCCCGGTGGACGGCAATTCCTGCCGCCGACTCTGGATTCGGCGGTGGATCCACATATAGCATGCCATTGTCGATGTCTGACCATGAAGGCATTATTGAAAGTGTCAAATTAAACAACTCACCAGCTACGAATGCATTTTCAGCCGATGAATGTATAGAGACAAGATTTGAGCCGAGCATTGCGCAGTTCATCTGTGCTTCGTCACAGCCATTTAGAAATGCTCCACAGCCCATGAGTTCACCGCAGGAGCCAGTCGGGCCATTAAGAAGCTTAAGTGCAATACTTTCAGTTTTTCGATTGCCCACCAGATAACAGCTACTCAAACCAGCAAATGTTTTGCAAGTCCATCCCTCAGGGCACATGGGAGGCGTAGTCGTCGTCGTTGTACTAGTAGATGTTGAAGTGGTAGTCGAAGTGGTGGTGGTAGAGGTGCTAGTTGAGGTGGAGGTGGAGGTGGAGGTGGACGTTGACGTTGAAGTCTAGAACTTGTGCATGAAGCTAAAATCCTTGAACTTGCCGATGTTGTCGGTGGTTCAGTCGTTGTTGTACTCGTCAGTTCATCTGTTGGAAATATCGTCGTTTCAAAGGGAACAGTAGGAATGCAAGCTTGCGTTAGAATAGCACAAAGCATAATAGCTATCGGCCGAATCATTCAAAATATTGAAACAAAAACTTTTAGAGAATCACAAAGGATAATTCAGAGATCACAAACGCTGACCAAATCCGTAGCTTCCACGCACTTATCCGTTGTTCTGTCGCGTATTTATGGCCTTCATGTAGCCGGTTTTAACGAGAAAAGGCGGCGGGAACCAACAGGAAAGCCCGCAGGTCGCGCCCTTCCAAACAAAAACGAGATTTAGGTAGACAAGTGACCGACTCCCGCTTGTGATCTTCGCGTTCGTGATGCGACTGGGTTAAAAATATGTGAGGAAATTCAAAGATTCAAAGATAGCAAACTCTTCCATGTCATCCTAGTCTCAATCTCTATTGCCGAAATCTCTGGCGAAGAATCTGTAACCAGGGTGGGTAACGGGCCGGCCCGCGCCCGCCCGGCCTCGGGCGGGCGGGCCGATCCTCTTTTTTGGGTCTGGCGGGCGGGCCGGGCGCGGGCCGGGCCGCCCGCGGGCGGCCCGCGGGCGGCCCGTAGGTACATAGGGTCGGAAGAGGAAAAATTTGTCTAGCTCTTTCTACAGTCAAATGATCTGCTGTTTTCAGTAGTGTGCTCATTTCGTCTGCATTTACCAGAAAAGCATGTATTGCCATGTTTTAAACATCATGAATCTGAAAAAGCGTCAGAGAAGTCTTATCCCCATGATCAAAAGACATTCATAGATTGCTCACTCTCTTAGAGGAACTCAATGAACTCCTAACTCCTAACTGTTTCGATACGTAACGATGCCCAGTGAGTTCAGTTACAGTGAAACAAGGAGGACTTCGGACTGTTTTTACCAGGCGCTCCACTACAAAGCTAGCAAGCCCCATATACCAAAAACCAGGCGCCCCACAAAGCCGGCATCATTCTTATTTGACGCCAATGAGAAGGAGCTGTGAGGGAGAAGGGGGGATCCTTTTCAGATAAAATTGCGGTTCCTGATCTGACAATCCAAAGAATGATTGTGCTAGGGTACCCTGTGCTACCTGGGACACGTTAAAAGTGATCGAAATTGGCTAGGCGCATCGCGGTTTTAGCGCATAACCTTTCCCTCAATCCTGGAATTCAACATTTCGACACCAAGTTTTGCAGAAATCATGAAACTGCATAATGCAGGGGTAAAATTAGTCAAATGAATGATTCTGATTGCAACCACATCATACCTGAAGATCGGCCCGGGCCGCCCGCTGGCGGCCCGCTTTTTTGGAAGACTACGCGGGCGGGCGCGGGCCGGCCCGGGCCGCCAAAACGACCCCCGGACGGGCCGGGCGCGGGCCGCCTGTTTTCCCACCCTGTCTGTAACTGCTAGAGTGCATGCTGTAGAACACAAGGGTCTCTGGTTACACAAATTCTGCCAGAACGGAATGTAAACGTTTTCGATGTAGACGTTGGCCGAAACTACTCAACGAAGACTAACGCTGCAATAAAGATAAAGGGTTGAGGCAGTATTCTATGCAGGTCCAGTAGCCGAGGGAGACGAGAGGGCTGAGGCAGTATTCTATGCAGGTCCAATGGCCGAGGGAGAGAAGAGGGCCGATGTTTACGACAAATTCTAAGCTGGAACACACAGCGCTGAAGGCGCCAAAGGGGTCTAAAGCGCAGCCCCAGCTAGTCGCGAGTGCCGCCGATAGGCGCCCCCGTGACCGGTCTAGATCCTATTTGAATAAGAAAATGCACTTCATCTTGTGTCCTCGCATAGCAAAATTGTTTTCTATGAATGTTCGTGATTAGCACACCATTAGTCTTCAATGGCACTATAACGTGTCACTCAACGTCAAGTTTTCAAGTTTTCAGCTTATCGCTGGCTGGGACACGGGGAGACGAAGCCTGGTCCCGTGAGAGCGGGCATACTGCCCAGGCTTGTCCGATGCCGGGTGGGTCTTTCGTCATTTCGCCCGCCTCGGCCGGTCGTGTTCGCCAGCGATCTCCGCCACCGCTGACCTCATCATCCGCCGGAGAGGTGCCGCCGGTGAGGAGAAGGGAAGCACGCTGAGGAGAAGCCGACGCCGTCGCCCTCGACACCACGGAGGAAGGAGCGTCGCGCAGGAAGAGCCGCCGCCGACACCACGAAGCCCCTGCCCACTCAACATCGTTCAACTTAAATGTTGGGTCCGCTACCGACTCTCACCAAATCCTTAATTAACATGCGTTCTCTGTAAGGCTCAAAGAGGCTGTGACCACCCCAAAAATTGTTTTCAATCTTTTGACGCTATTTTGTTCAGT
>JAQIXL010001242.1:0-19486 GCA_034700245.1 Poikilolaimus oxycercus
CTCCAAACCAAACTTCGTCCTTTTCAGAGAAAGGATCGCCCTTTTCAGAGAAAGGATCGCGCATGAAAGGTCGAAGTTTGGTTTGGAGAGGTCAACCAAACTTCATCTTCAAGAATTTCGCTACTTTGAAGACCTTTGACTTAACCAAACTTCATCCTTCAGAAATTTCGTTTCTTTTAAGGCTTTGGAGCAAACCAAACTTCCCCCTTTTACGGGGAGTTTTTTTAAATAGATAATCTGTGCTTTGTTCTGTTCTTCGCTCTCCTTTGTGTAATTTTGCGTCAACAAAAAATAACAACAGAACGAAATTGAAGTTAGCACTTTGTAAAGTGTTTATTTTTCGCTTCAGCAATTTCGCACATGACGCAGTTATTACATGCAAGTTTTGTAGCGGCACCCTCATTGTTTTTCATCATGCAACAAAGAGCCTGTCTGCTGGATCTCCCACTCACCATCCTCGATCACATTATTCGATTTGTCGACGACGATCTTCTTCAGCTTCTCTTTCTTCACAAGGTGCACCCAGCCCTCGACCGGTTTCTGTTTCATCGCTCACCACCTCAAATCAGCAAAATCTCAATTGCAGCAATTGTTCAGGACACGCCAAGCTCTTTCCGTTACTTGTCCCTCGATCGAAACTACGGCGAAGAAGATTTCAAGACCAACAGTTCTCGGTTCTCCTCAGCGCCACTTTTCAAGATCGGAAACATAGGATTCCGAGTTCTGCGAGCCACAAAAGTTTCATATCGTGTTCACGAACCTCAGCTTATATTCCGGCTCGACAACGTTTTACTGCCCTGGACAGTAATCCAGAAATCGCTCGAATGTCTCCTTCAAAGAGTGCATCTTTACTTAGACGTGGAAGTGCTTTTCTCGAATCTTCACTTGGACGAGCTGGCGAGTCTTCAGATCGATGTGCTTACCAACGTCAAGGCGCTGCTTCTTTACAAGGGCCACGACAGCGGACGAACTTGTTGTGAATACACCCACGAAGACGAAGACGAAACACATCTTCGTCGGGTTATTGGGGCCGCGACGAGCCTGGAACGTCTTTACATTGAATGGCGCGGCACTTTGTCAAAAGAGTTTCTCGTCTTGCCGGCCATTCTCCGATTGGTCCTCTTTGATACCACGATATCAGGGTGGCGTTGTAAATCTTTTCCAAACAAATCAACGGCGGAACTTGATGACCATATTTTGTGTCAAGCTGTATGGCAATATTTCGAATCGGGACTCTGCAAGATTTCGAAAGTCGGCGTTGTGAACCTGATACGCGACTGGAAGGAGGGCCGTCACGAAATCAAACACTTTTATATCGACTATGAAGATGGGACGTTTCCAGATAGTCGTCGGGAACTAGGGAAGATGATCGATGGTGCTGTATTTGATACGTTTGGATGGGTGCTTTCTCGGCTAGACAAGAAGCGCGTAATAATTCAGGTGTTTCCACCGTTTCTACGAATTTTAAACCATTGACGAATACGCTATTTAACAAATATTCGCCGAGCGGATGGACCATGCGCCGCTGCATTTTTTTGTCGCCCTCTCGAAAATTATGAAACCACCTGATTGCGTATGCATCATAACTTGCTTGTTATCGATGTACACACTTTCTAAAGTACGAGAATAAAGATTTTTCTTTGATTCGGATCTCGACGATCTGAAAGACGTCAAAAAACAAAACTGGCTGTTTGGAGTATAAAGGTGGACGGTGAACGGACTCGAAGAAATCAAGTGATTCTAGCTTTTCGCATGGGCGAAGCTTATGCTGAGATTTTTCGCGGTCGAAAGGAAACGTGGACTTGGTTTTGTAACAGTCTTAATTTAAGGTTTCTGGCACTGAATTAAAGGTGTTGCAACAATCAGGACTATCATCAGATCACCCACGCTTCCTTGAACTGCATTGCTGAAATTAGCCACGACGCATAATTGCATCACAAAAATTTGCTAGCTTTCGTTCGACTGATTGTCAGAGTGGCCCGCGTACTTTGTTAGCACTTCGATTTTGATAGTAAATTCTCACTTAAGACACGCATGGCAGTGCTTGGAAGTCCTGAAACAACATCTTCCTCAGTGTCATCATGCAGCGCGGTGCTGGTTTTCTGGAGCTCCCGCTCACCATCCTCGATCACATCATTCGATTTATCGACAACGACGATCTTCTCCAGCTTCTCTTTCTTCATGAGGTGCACCCAGCCCTTGACCGGTTTCTGTTTCATCGCTCACCACCTCAAGTCAAGAGAATATCTATTGCGGTAATTGTTCAGGACACTCCAACCTCTTTCCGCTATCTGTCCCTAGGTAGAATGATGATGTACGGTGAAGAAGAATTCAAGGTCAATCGTTCACGATTTTCTTCGGCGCCACTTTTCAAGATCGGAAACATTCGGTTTCGATTTCTACGAGACCTCTCAGAACATTTGGATCCTGCAGGTTATGTACGCGAACCTCAGCTAGTTTTCTGGATTGAAAGCGCTGAACATCCCTGGAAGTCGGTTCAGAAATCTCTCGAACTTTTTCTTCAAAGAGTGCAACTTTACGTTGATACGGAAGTCCTTTACTCCAATCTTCACCTGGACGAGCTATGTAGCAAGCCTTGAAACCGACATGCTCACTAAGGTCAAGACGATGTTTCTTTACAAGGGAAATGACAGTGGGCGTTGTGTGTTGTGAGCGGACCCACGAGGACGAGGACGAAACCTATCTTCGCCGGGTGATTATGGCAACAGCTTGCCTGGAACGGTTTTTCATTGAGTGGCGTGGCATTTTGTCCCAAGAGTTCCTCACAATGCCGGCCGTTCTTCGGCTAGTCCTCTTTGATACAACGATATCTGGGTTGCACTGTAAACGTTTTCCCAACAAATCGACGGAAGAACTTGACGATTTGATTCTACAACAGGTTCGATGGAAATATTTTGATTCTGGCCGCTGCAATATTTCAAAGATTGGTATTGCAAACTTGATGGTGGAGTGGAAGGAGAGTCGTCGTGAAATCAAATATTTTTATACGAAATGCCATAGTGAAGAGTCTTTCGATTGTCGTCAACAACTGAGAAAGTTAATCGATGGCGTCGTCTCTGAAACCAGCAGATGGGTACTTTTGCGCTCCGACAAGAAACGCGTAACAATGCAAGTGTTCCTACCATTTCTCAAAAAATCGTAAGCTGTAGTAGCAATATACCAAAATTATAAGTAGTAGTGTTGGCAATTTTTTTTGAATAATCAATTGACGAAACGACTCCAATTTTATGCTTCTGATATGCAACTTTGAAATAAAATGTTTGCGCTGCATTTTTGACATTTGACATTGAAATGATTTCTTCTTAGGAAGGTAAGGGAAAGGAGAGAGACGACGTATGTGGATTGCTGTATTTATGAGGTTGCAATTGTAAGAGAATGTAACGGTTTTCCAGACCTTAAGCAAGCATAAAGAAAGCATTTTCTTGCACTCAAGCGAACGCGTTGCAACAATTAGAGCTTCTCTCAGATCGCCCTTGCCTCCTAAAACTTAGAACTTGTTATAGTGAAATTATCCGCGACGAAGAATAGCATCACAAAAATTCGCAAGCTTCCGTTCGAGTGAATCGAAAGTTCTCCATGACAAACTCACAGTCAATCGCATACTTGGTTAGCACTTCAATGTTGAAGGTAATTCTCACTTAAAACACGTATGACAGTGCTTGGGAGTCGAAACGACAGTATCTTCCTCAATATATCATGCTGCGAGGTGTTGCTTTGCTGGAGCTCCCGCTCACAATCCTCGAGCACATCATTCGATTCATCGACAACGACGATCTTCTTCTCCTTCTTTTTCTTCATGAAGCGCATCCAGCCCTCGATCGCTTTCTTCTCAATCGTCCGCCATCTCCGATTGGAGAAATCTCTATTACCGCAATTGTGGAGGACACGACAAGCGCTTTCCGTTATCTGTCTCTCAAGCGCGACTATGCAAAGCAAGAGTTCAATTCATACAAACCGAAGTTGTCATCGGCACCACTTTTCAAGATTCGAAACGTGGGATTTCGAGTTCTGCTGGGCTTAGCAACGGAGTTTTGGAATAGGCAGGGATTCGTCCACGAGCCTCATTTAATTCTTCAGCTCGCGGATTGCTCGACGCAGTGGAAAGAAGTTCAAAACTCTCTCGAGAAGCTTTTTCAGCGAATACATCATTACATTGCCTTTGATAAGCTGTACTCGAATCTTCACATGGATGAACTTGCGAGCCTTCAGATCGATGTGCTAACCAAAGCCAAAACGCTGGTTCTGTATAAGGGGCACGACAGTGGACGGGCATGTTGTCAATCGCCTCATACCGATGAGGATGATGGACACTTAAGGCGTTTAATTGCGGCTACGACACGTTTGGAAAGTCTCTATCTTGAGTGGAGAAGCCCTCTTACAAAAGACTTCTTCATGATGCCCAACATTCTTTGCTTAAACTGGTTCGACACAACCATACACGTTTTGAACTGTCCGAAGTTTCTCAACAATGCAACCTTTCAACTCGACGACTCGATTATGAGTCAAGTTCGATGGCAGCGGATTAAAACTGCCCAATGCAGTGTTGCAAAAGATGGCATTGCAAATGCCTTGCAAGATTGGAAAGCAGGACGTCGCCAACACCTCTATCTTCACATGGAATGTGATGCTGGAGAGTCCATGGAGAACCTGAAGGAGCTGGGAACAGCACTTGGTGCTGTTCGTCTAGCTAATGGTAGCTGGATTCTGCGTCGATCCAAGCACAAACGAGCTAGAATTTCTGCGTATCCACCAGTGCTTCAAGTTTCTTCATGGTGATTGTCTTTGTCTTGTCTCTTCCAGGTGCGTCAAGTCCATTCCCTGTCTCGGCAGTTGAGTGTCCAAGTGTGAATGTACTTTTTCTTTTATTTCCATGTTGTTTTTTTGTTCTCATTAAAATTTTAAAAAAAATTACAACAGGAAAAATCAGGACTTCATTAGCTGTTTTGCACGCATGGACATCGTGATCTGGAAGCGTCACCTCTCATGGAATGAAACAATCCGCTAAAATTTCTGAGGGTACCCTTGCACGGGGATGTTGCAAGGTCGTTCGGATGACAAGGAAATGAGACACAGGCTGTCATTGCTCCCTTCAGAAAACCACAACCTAATTTTAAGCCGAAGGATGAGAGAGGGGGGGGGGGGCGTCGAAGGTCATCCGCCAAGAGCCACAACATGATTTACTGACGTAGCAGAGAAGTTTGTCAAAACTTGTCAGTGACAGCATTCCCAAGATCAAAACTCAGCACTGAAAAACGTTTCTGCCTCGAAGGTACCAGACGCTACTTGCTATTCATGTCTCAAGACGTCATTAAAAAGCGTTCAGCAGAGAGTCACATCACGGTCTCACATGGTTCACCACCTCTAACAAAAAGCAAGAGCAATGTCGCGAACTCCTGAGAACATGAAGAATCGCAACGTTTCACTGCGTCTTTGTGAACCTCGCAGAAATCAGCCAGTCGACGGGTCTCCGAACGTCTCTGCGAGAACCTCTCAACGAGGTGTTTTTGCGTGTCGCGCACGCCGCGCGCTCGCCGCCCCGTCACCTCTGCTTTGATAAATTTCTTGAGTTGCCCCCTCTCGTCGCGGACGTCTCGGAAGGGGCGGGTCTTCCTCGGCGTCGTCTCACTTCATCTCTTCTCTAGGATTTCTCTCTCTTTGCCTTCTTTCTTACTGTGCTGTTATTTTCAGAAATTCCTCGAATTTTGATCCCTGAAAAAATTTCGCGCACGCGTTTTCACTTTCACTTGGTCGTCTGCCAGTTTGTCGTCGCATCTCTCTGTCGCCGCTCATTCTTTCACCAGACAAATTTGTAATCCACCAATGGGCCACCCGTCGGTGCGGAAATCTCCTCGCGTCGCCCGCCCGCCCGCCCTTTCTGCGAACTCATTTTCGCGTGCGCAAATCCTGAAGTTTGATCGGCATTCGAAATCGATCGGAACACAGAAAGTGGCCGGCTTTGAGTTCTGTCCAACTGTCGCGAACAAAAAGGTCATAAAGCAAACTGAAGGTGCACTCGAGTCAGGCGCTCAGATTTTGGGCAGATTTTTGGCTCCAACTTGGCCTATAAATCGCGTCCAGGTTTTTTCGCACTTTCAGGCGTGTGGCAGCTCGCAACACTTGGGCGAGGACGGAGACTTGGAGGTGAAATATGGTCGGCCATAAAATCGTGCCGCCGTCACCGTCGCCCGTTCTGCAAAAAGACTTGGAGAAATCCGTCGATGTCAATACGGTCTCTATCAACATTGAAGAAGAGAAGGGAACATGGCGAAACAGATTGAAAAAGGTGAGTTGGCACTTTCACTCAACGCACATGAGGAGGGAGGTGGACGCGCGCGGGAGACACAAAACGATTGATTTGATCCATCCCCTCGTGGAAAGACTGACAGCAGGACGCGCACAGTCTGGTCTTGCAGTTTTTCACCTTTTTGAGGGAATTTTATGCGTCTGCATAATCTGTCCTAGAATTTGGTCTAGTCCATCGGGAAGGTTAGAGATCAAGTCATGTCCAGACACATTTGAGGGGGCTATAGCGTCGCGACGCCGAGACCAATTGTTCACATCGTTATGAAGCGATCGTCGCTCTTTGCCCAGTGAAAGCTTTTTGATTTTTCTTACAGACCAATGCTCCACACGCGTATTCGAACGAGCGAAAATAACTAACTGTTTGCCTTGAATCTTTTACCTACAGATTATTTCGTTTTCTTATGCTACGCAGAAAAATGCAGCTTTGAACATTTTGGTCGAGACTAGAGACTTTCAAGTCAACAAAAAATGCGAAAACAGCTGCGCCAGACACAACTTGCCTTACAATTCGATTTGCTGTCCTCGCCGCCTTTTGTTCTCACGACAATATTGGGCGCATAAAAGTGACGGCCTGGGAAATCTCTGTGAATGCCGAAGTTTTGGTCTTCAAAGGCGTATGCCCGATTCAGAATCGGCAAACAAAGTCGAAGTAGAGTTTCTTACGTTTCGGATATAAACCAATCGACGCATGTTTCAGTTGATGTCGTGCGGCGAGGAGTCGGAGATGCTGGAGCGGTCAAAGTCGACGACCGAATACAAGGCCTATCCAGAGCGGTGGTTCATCCTCGCCGTCGTCTGCTTTCTCACCTTGACCAATTCTGTGGTACTCTTTTTTTTGCTTTGAAAATACGTTATGAAGTGAGTCATGAGCCGTCTTACTAAATGTAGAATTTGTGACTGTCTTTCAATGGTCGTCGAAACACATTAAGCTCCATTACTGGCCAACGTCCAAAACGCATTGCAAGACTGTTTTAGGATTACTCTATAATAAACTTCTGCAACATCTTTTTCATAATGACTTTACAGCAATGGATGGCATTTTCGCCGCTATCTGCCACGACAGCCGAATTCTATTGCTCGTGGAAGAACACGACTAATATTCCTTCATATTGCGACATGGCCCTCATCACCTCGCAGATCTTCCAGGTTTCAATTCTTCCCCTCTCATTGAATCACTTTTGCAGGCCGTTGGCGTGATAACTGGCATCGCCGGCATGTACATAACAAATCGATTTGGAATTCGTGTTGCTGTACGTTTCTCATCCTCTGCAAAGTTTCAAGTTCACGTTTAGGCTATTTTCGGTACATTCTTCAACTCTTTTGGCGCCGGACTTCGATTTGTCTCGACTGTCCCGCTACTTGACGACACAGCTCGGCGATGGTTTCTCTATGTCGGTCAGCTCTTGGTCGATTTTAGAAGAGAAATCCTGGCAACAACACCATGTTTGGTTTTAGGCTCGGTCTTCTCCGCCACTGCGCAGCCTTTCTTCATGGTGCTGTCACCGAAGGTCGCTGAGTTCTGGTTTCCCGAGAGCCAGAGAGCTTTGGCTAATGTACTCAGTTTTATTGGTAAGTGTGCTTCACATTTGCAATAACAAAGAAACGCTTTAGCTAATCCATTGGGCGTCGCGATCGGGACCTTTGTTCCAAATCTGGCCATCAACCAAGAAAACCCGAAGCACGACGGTCTAGACCTCCTCTACTTGGTAAAATTGTCGTGGGAAAGTTTGACTGAAAAAGTCTTGAAGAACGGCGGTATTTTCGTCGCGGCGACGACGGTCTTGGCTATGGCCTTGTTTATTCGGCGGCCAGTGCCGAAGACGCCGCCGTCGGCTTCGCGTGAGGTCCACGAAGTGCCCAGTTTCCTTCCAGCCATTGGGCACCTTCTCAAGTAAGAGTCAGAAGTGGAAAGCAGACGGCGTTCAGGGACTTTCAATTCATCATTCTCACGGTTCTCTTCGGCCTGACGTTCGCCGTCAATTGGTCCTTCTTCATTATGAACGACGCCATGCTGAACGATCTCGGCTATAAGGTCGGTTCAAAAGAGATACTGAGGAGGTTAATAATCGAAACTATTCGTTTCCTTTTGAAACGCAGGCGATTTCAAGTCTTTAATGACTTTGGTGTGAGCGGGAGGAGTATCACAATTGTCGAAAAACCCAATTTCAAATAGAGACAGTGAAACTGATTGTGATTGCTGCTTGTCCACTCTTGAACATTGAGGAACTCCTGTTTCCTAATGTTTACAGCACGTCAAAGAAACACATTGAAAAAGCAACAATGTTTTGCTCGTAATTAAATTTCAAGGGAACTACCTTCGTAGTGTTAAAAGCAGAAAAGTGAAGACAAACAGATCGATCGAAACCGAGTTGAAATGTCTGCTTCAGAACATCAACGGTTATCTTTCCTCAACGACAGCGGTCTTTGGTGCCGCCTCGGCTCTTCTTATGGGCTTTATCGTCGACAAAACAAAGCGCTTCAAGGAAGTGATCCGCGTTTGTGCTGGCGGCGGTGCACTCTGCGCTATTGCCTTCAATGTGGTGAGTCATTCATTCTTTGCGATCATCTTTTCAGTACCTTCGACACGATCAAACCTCGGCGTGGGATACTGTTGCACTCTTCATCTTTGCTGCTCTCCTTGGCGCTTTCCTTGTGCCAGCCTTTCCTATCGGAGTCGAACTTGCCGTGGAGAGCACCTTTCCAATTGAAGAGGCCACTTCTTCCGGGCTTCTTGTACTCTTCGGGTTTGTTCTCAAAATATGCGAAGGAAGAGCCTTTCAGGCAGCTAATCATGTTCGTTATGAACTCTCTAATGGAGTGGGTGATGAAATGGCAGCTCATCTATACAACAGAGGACGGAGCTGACAACTATAAATGTAGGGTTCTCTCCGAAGTCAAGGTCGATGATGATTCTTTTCAGTGGCAACCGATGTCTGGCTTGTCTTCGCGCTGCTGACAGCAGCGATCGCATTCTTCGCATTTCGTCCACAGTAAGTTTCTTTCAACCTGAAGGGGTTTTTGCTTAAGGTACAAACGTCTTGCCTACGAGGAGAAGAAGCTTCACGAGAGACAAGAAAAACAAGAAAAGTTGCACGAAGGAAACAACCATCATTGAAGTCACAAATACACATCAACTCATCATTCACAATAGGTCTCAAAACTCCTGGTGCCACAATAGTCTGGTTTTCCGTGTTTCTCGTGTTGTAGCAACAATTGAGATTGGCGCGATGTTGCGCTGTTGTGTTTTCATACTTATTCTTTAAAGGTAAAGCTTTCCTACTAATGACTATGTATGTATGTAGAACGACATCGTACCAGGAGCAACTATCAAAATGAGTTTCACAATGGAAAGAATGTTTCGATTCTTGTTCAGAGGTTGATACGGCGACGCACCGAAGCGAATCTCAAACTGCAAATTGCATGAGCAAGATCGGAAGGTGTTTCAAGAGTGTGACTTGCGTTGGAAGTTCTCAATGAATGGATGTGTGTTGCCTTACCTAATTTAGCACAAGTTTCAATGATGCCCGAATACAAAAACCGGGCGTTTTGTTCTAATCTTGCAATGTTAGGCATGGTAATTTTGCTACCGATACTCATTGGAGTGTGAAAACGCTGCCTGACACCATTTTATTCGTGAAGAAGACAACAAGACGAAGAGACAAAGATTTGTTTTGTGTGAATACAACAACCAGCAACACGCGTTTCGATGACCGTAGAACTCAAAGATGTTTTGGAAGAAAAAAAAAGGGAAAACGTCAGATTTCGTTTGCAGCAAATATCACAGAAGCTAGAAGCATACAAGGAATTGATCACATTCGAGCAGAGCATGAAAAGTATCTGAAGAGCAGTTTTGTTTTCGAAAATTGCCTCGACTTGATCATTTTGAGGCACTTTTCTGAACGTTCAGTGTGTTTCACAAGAATACCCATTATGCGACGGAAATAGGATAATTCAATATAGGTGGTAGGCGCTTGAGAGATGGAGTATTACTTACTTTAGCTTTTACAATAATATAAACGGGCCTTTAAGACCCCAAAAGCAACAACAAACGGACAAAGACGACTATAAACTTATTACTCGAGCAATAAATAGCCCAACCACCCAAAAAGACCGACGATGAGTGAGGCACAAACAAACAGACAAACAAGAAAACACAACCACATTGGTGTTCTAAAGCTCGCTTCCAATAGTTCAAAAAAATGTCCGAGCTCTTCTTATCTACACAGCTCCTGTTTTTCTTTTTCTTTTCGATGTTTGACAAGACAATTTTCTTTCTAGCCTCAGTTCAATGGCAACTTAGTCGGTGAAGATCTCTCTCCATTGCCAGACTTGCCGCTTGTTCTCGGGATCACAGGTGACAAGGGTGAGATCGGAATTGCCACCGGCTGCTGGTGTCAGGCACCGCCGTGTCTTGGTGTGTTCGATTTGGCCGGATTCCTAGAAAAGCGTAAAGTTTCTCCTTTAGTTTTCTTACCGGACTATACTTGAATTCTCCACTGACAGTTCCCTTGACGCAATGATTGGTCTGCAGTTTGTCGCCTCGGGCCGTGATGCACCATTCGCCTTGATTCAACTGACCCTCAACGTTCAGGCGGAGGAGCTGAAATTTGCCTCGTTGAACTGGGCTTAATAGCCAAAGTAAGTATACAATAAAGAATAACTTGAACAGAAGCTCACTTGATTGCCACCATAGCCGTGGCAAGGTGTAGCGCCGACAATGCCCGGAATGGCGCGACCCATCGTGTCGAGGCACTTGCCTAGAAAAAGGTCCATTTTTAATCAAGTTCTCAGTGTGCTGTCCAATGGTTGGAATACAACGTTTAAGTGACGTTCAGTTCGAGAAACACATTACAACTTCTCACCGGTTTCGGGATTCTTCGCTTCACCCCAAACTTGGTTCTCAGGCAGATACGGATAGCTGACAATCACGTCGTAGGCGACGTTTTCCATGTACCTGAAGAATGAAGAGATCACGAACAACCGCTAAAATCACGTGGAAAATTCCATCAGCTATTTTAGTGCTGAATGAAGCTCAACTCATTTCAGCAACTTTACAAACATACCACTTGAAGGGCTTGCACTGAAGGCGTTCTCGAAGCGCCAATTGCGCGCTAATGTCTCCAGGCTTGCGGTGCTGGGCCGATGGCTCGCGAATGTAGTAGTACTTGGAGTATTCGTCCATCCAAGTCTTTACAACGCGGACCATGTTCTGAAATTGGAAGTGAAGGAAGGAGAATTTCTCAAACCGTGGAGATGACAGGCTTTCCGCTGAGCTTTCCGAATCCGTAGGGCATGTGAGAGCGATAGACGTGACCGACATGCGAGCATGGCACGAAGAGGATTCCACCACCGCATTGCCAGATCTGAAGGTGCATACATCGAGGTGTGAACGAAGTGTTTGCTATTTCAAGAGGAAGAAACAAAGCCAAATTGGAAGAAATACGAATTCGATATTTCGCCAGTCAGGAAGCAGGCCAACAAATAATTCCGCGCATTTGCAAAATGGTTGAAACGAAACTGTAAGCACACCTTGAAAGACAGCTCGTATTGCTCGCCTCCCCAGATCTGGAGTCCCTCGTCGTAGTAGCCGAGCTCCTCGAACCATTTTCTGTCGATGGCGAAGAGGCCGCCAGCATGGGTGGGCGACCTGCAAGCGTTTCTCCATGTTGCTGAGATAAACCTAAACGGCTCCGAGTCGTACTTCCGGCGACTGCGCTCCTTCTCCGAGATCTCAGTCTCCTTGTAGAGAAGCCCCCATTCGAAGATGCCTCTGCAATTGAAGGATATGGATGCAGCTTTAGTTCAAAATATCCCAGTACTAGAGCTTTTATATGTTTCAAGTTGATTTTCAAAAAGGCTTTGATTTAGTCGAAATATTCGCTTGCCTAATTGTGACCGCTTCAAATATGCCAAACTGTCTTCGGAATGAATCTGTTTCAGTTTCGTCAGTTCACCTTTGGTTGATTTTTTTCGTCAATTATATCGGCATAGATGGTTTTCCTCGAAAACAAGCAGCCAGAACATTTCCATTCGTTGCGTGCCTGGTTACGAGCTTGCGTCGACGGCGCCGTGTCGCCATAGCAACGCGCGCTCCTCGTTGTCCCTAACCTCGGGGCTTCATCCTTCCCCTACCTGTTTCCTATTTCAATCCGTCTTCTAAGCGCGAAATGCTGCTCTCCCGCCTTCGTCCTGCCAAGAAGAAGCAGAACGTCGAGCCCTCCAAGTCCAAGTCCTCAACCAAACTCCCGGAACTCGACGAATTTCTCGTGAAACGCGACTATGCCGGCGCTATTTCGCTTTTGGAGTTTCGTCAACGAAGCGGTCAACGCGATGTTCAAACGGATTTGTGGCTTGGTCATTGCTACTTTCGAGCTGGAGAATATCGAAAGGCCGCTGAGCTCTACGAGTGGATGCTTGCTCAAGACAAGTGTCCCCAAGACGTCTATGTCTATCTCGGATGCTGCTTCTTCTATCTCGGCATGTACGAGGAGAGCCGTGAAGCAGCCGAGAAGGGACCGCCAAGTGGGCTTCAAAACCGTCTCCTCTTCCATGTCTCACACAAACTTGAGAATGAGAAAGGACTCATGGGTCATCATGCGAAGCTACAAAACACGATGGAAGACCAATTGAGTTTGGCTTCGATTCACTTCATGAGGATGCATTATCAACAAGCTGTGGAGATCTACAAGAAGATCCTTGTCTCGAACAAGTCCTTCATTGCCGTGAATATCTATTTGGCGTTGTGCTATTACAAATTGGACTATTACGATGTTTCACTAGAGATCCTTCAAGTCTATCTCAAGCACTATCCTGATAGTCCCGCCGCGCTTAATCTCAAGGCCTGTAATCTGTTCCGACTCTACAATGCAAAGGCTGCGGAAGCGGAAATGGAGAACTTACACCGACAACTATCAACACTCTACCCGTTTGCAAGGGATTTGGTCCGACTCAACATGGTCGTCTTCAGGAATGGCGAGGGCGCCCTGCAGGTGATTAGCTTTTTTCATTGCATGTTTCACTTTTCGAATAAGGCTCTCGTGTTATGTGGGTGGTAATCGTCCCGGCCTTGCGGCTCTTTTGCGCTCTCCACAAATTGACTCTGTTTCACTATAATTGCAAGTGGCTAGTTGCATTTTAAATGCAATCGCGTGTGCATCCGCAAGGTTCATTAAGCAGAAGTTTCAGAAAGACAAGAAAAGCGGACCATAAAAAATGACTCACTCGTGGCTTGCTACTAATTCTAAGCAAATGAAATATTGTATTATACTTGCGTTTCACCAGAAATACATCACCTCGCAGGCTAATCCGATGTCGCTAAAGGTGGCGAATCACACAAATTCTTTCAGGTTTTGCCCGCACTTATTGATGTCGTCCGTGAGGCGCGGATGAACCTCGTCATCTACCACTTGCGCCGAGATGACGTTGAAGCTTCACTGGCCCTGGTGGAAGACCTCGTCCCTCAAGCCCCTCCCGAATTCCTTCTCAAAGCTATCGTCTTCACCCTTGTCGGCTACGAGAAACTCTCGAAGGATCATATCAAGATTGCTCAGGATTACTTCAAAATTGTCGGGGAATCAGCGGCTGAATGCGGTTTGTCTTTCGTCTCGCACAGAATTTCAAAATGGTTTCAGACACAATCGCCGGCCGTCAAGCCATGGCGTCCTTCTTCTTCCTCGAGAAGCAGCCTGAAGAAGTTATGGTCTACCTCGGATCCATCAAGAGCTACTTCTACAACGATGACACCTTCAATTATAATTACGGGTTTGTTTTGGAAGCTTTTGAAGAAGGCCCCTTAGACAATCCTCCACTATGGTCGGCAACTACTCTGAGGCCGAAACCGCCCTCCTCTCGGTTCAAAACGAGAAGCTAAAGAAGCGTCTTCCTTACACGCTCTGTCTCGCTCGGACATGTATGTATTTCCCATGATGTAACTGAATTCTCAGTGATCAACAATAAGAAGGCCGACGCAGCCTGGGACATCTACAAGAAGACGAAGAACCCCTCGGAAAGTTTCGCTGTGCTCCGTCTTATTGCTAACGACGCCTTCAAGGTTACACTTCCATGACGTGAGACAAAAGTGAATCTCCAGGTGGGAGAGTACTACACGGCCGCCAAGGCCTTCGATGCCATGGAGAGAGTGGACCCGAATCCGGAATACTGGGAAGGCAAACGCGGTGCCTGCTGTGGGGTCTTCAAGCTCCTCACCAAGGGCCAGGCGACGCCGTAAGTGTGTGACCCCGACGAAGAGATAGGTTTCAGTGAGCAAATGACGGAAGTGTTGAGTCTTCTCGAATCGGGCAATTCATCGAATCACCCACAAGTGGATCAAATCACGACCTCGATCAGGAAATGGGCTCGTGCTAACAGAATCTCGCTGTGAGGAAAGGGGAAGAAGAGGCTGTTGAGAATGAAATCTGAGATCTGAGAGTGTGGCAAGACACAGAGAGGTAGCACTTGACACTAGCCCTTCCACTAGGCAAGAGAGCGTCACGCAATGCGGAGAAAAGAAAGAGTCTATTCTAGCTGAAGTAAATGACCAGCCCAAGCGTGAACTGCTGTCGCGATCTTTCAGATTAAATGCCCGGAAGAGAAAACTTACTTTGAAATTGAGACAACCACAAAGGCATGAAGAAAAATCGCTAGATAAGATCTTTCGCCCCCATGAAGCAAGCCCAGCAACCTTCCCCGACTTATCAACTGACGCAATTTGCTTGAAACATGTCGCTTTTCGCTACGCTCTAGCACAGAGGAATTGTATCTCTCAAGGCAGACGGCAGTAAAGAAAGTTTTGCAACTCATCTGCCCACAAAGATCAGGGAATCGTACCTGAAGTGCTTGTCCGCTCGTCCGTAGACGCTTCGATATTCCCAGGTGTTCATGTCTATCCCATCAATGACCGGGACTGTCATGACTCGTCTGCAAGAGTTCCTATGAATTAAATGAAACTCACCGATTGTTCTTGATCGGAGCGAGAAGCGGCGGCAACCAGTTCGTGTTCACCTCGCAATGAGCATCAAGGAAGATCACCACCTAAACAAATTTCTTTCTCATTTCAAGTTTGTGAAACTCACATCAGCCGTCGCTGCCTTCGCGCCATTGGTTCGAGATCGAATGAGGCCCTCACGCTCCTCGTTTCTGATCAAGATTACTCGTCCGCCGAACCGTTTGATGTACTTCTCGAGCTTCTCGCCGAGATGAGCTGAAACATAAACTCGTCGGGGTTCTGCCTTACGCTTGTCACTGAAGTCATCAACCATGACGATCTCCTTGACAATGTTCAACGGCGAGCGAATGAGCACTGAGTGCACGGTGCGAAGCAAAGGGGTCCAGCCCTGGAAAGTCATCTTTGTGCCTTGGTCTCACCTCATTGTGGAAGACGACCACAACAGAGACTGAAGGCAGGTCTTGCGGATAATTCCAGTACTTGCACCTATGGCACTTTTCGTTGTGAGACCCAAAACTCACTGTTCCATCCTCGCATCAGGAATGGTTCGATTCAAGGAGATCATGTCCGAGACATAAGTGTTGAAGCCGAACTCGGCGTTTGCTTTTCTCGACTCTTCGTTTGCATCCACGTGAACTGGCTTTCCGTGCTCGCCTATAAGAAGAGGTGTGCCTTGGTCGAGAATTGTTGACCTAAATTTTTGTGCGCTCTCACGGTAAGACCCCCCCCCCCGCTCGCCGATTTAGTGCGAAGATTGTGGAAAGTACAAGAAGGGACGAGAAGGACATACCGGGTTGGTTGCTCGGATTCTCTTCCTCGGTTGGCTCATAATTGCCCAGCTTCGAGTCGTCGAAATAGGTGTTGGGATCGTTTCCACCAGCGAGCTCGCCATCCCATTTGCCCGGTTCAGCTCCTTGAGATTCGATTGCGCGAGGATGCCAGTGGTCTTGACCGCGTTCCTGAAAGAAATAAGGGTGGAGGAGGGGAGGAATTGAAAGCATAAACTGCCTTGAGACAAAAGGAAACAAAGAAACATACACCGGGATTATCCTGCATGTAAGCAACGCCGAAGACGAAGATGAAAGCGCAGACGGCAAAGATGGCAAATGTGCATGGCCTGAATGAAAAACGTTGAGTTTCAAAGGGATGCCCACTTTTGACGGAGGAACCGCCGGAACTCGAACCAGCGTCGTCGGAGCGACATCGCCTCGCGCATATACGAAGTCGGCTTGTGGAAGGGCCTTTTCGTCTGGTCTAAAGTTACCTGAAGAGAACAACCTCAATTCACTTTAGTTCCACACACAAATGGTGAAACAAAGACACACGCGCATCAAGGAGGCTTTTCAAGTCGAATGAGTTTTGAAACGTAACGACTTGAAGAGCAATAGAATCGCAGTCATGATCGAAAATCGCAAGAATGGTACAAAGTTTTAAAGCTCATGCGAGGGCGCAGTAATTATGAAGGAACAGAGTTCACTTTCAAGGTCGGTCAAAGGGAGAAACTCCGCGGAACATGAAAAGTTGAATGTCTTGTTGGGTGAACTGGGCGCGGCGCCTCTTCGCTTCCGTCGTGGCGTGTCGGTCTTACCGTATCCGGGCATTCGGAGTGGGACCGCGATGACCCCCCGACGCGACCCCCTTGCAAGGAGCGCGGCCTCTTGTCTTACAAGCAACGCTGAGCAACCAACAAACGCTTTTCAACCAAAAATAATTACTCCATGACCGCTAACAGAAATCAAATTTGAGGTTTAAGGTGAAGAGTGCGAGAAGCACAGATAAAAATTCCATTCAAACTCGGTGTACCAGAAGCCTGCATTGCTGCCAATATTTCAAGAACACTTCTCGACTCCCCATCAGAGAAATAACGATCACTTTTTTAAAAAGCTGTAATCTGAAACTCAGGCGGAATATTTTGCCAGGTTTCCTACATTTGTTCTAAAGAGACGCCAGGCTTATCACGCCTGATATGATTTCATTCGTAAGGACTAAAACGGAAACTCATTCTCTTATTCTGCTTTTGCAATGAATTTTCAGTGAGCACTATCATCACATTGTGCTCCCAAATAAGCCTCGGCTCATGCAATCACTTTGAAACAGATGAATCGGCACTATCCACTTCCTCGTTTTGCGTCTTTCAAGTGCTCTTCTGACAGTTTCATTCTCTTGTCAATTCTTTCCCAACAAGTTTGAGGGTAACAAAGAGGCCAAAAATCGCCATCACTCATACCTCGGTCTAATGGGATGGTTGTTGGTTTTTGCCGCGTCTCATCGCTGCGCGAGTTTTGCCCGTTTGGTGGTAATCGCCTGCCAAATACCACCATAAGGGTCGACGATGGAAAAACGAGCCGAACGGAGGATTTCGGGGAATCACATCACACACCCTTTTCTATCTCTCTCTTTCAAGAGCCAACCGACGTCGGCCGACGCGGGCCGTCATGCGGCATTTGTTGGTTTGTTATTGCATTCGGTCTTTCGAGCTTTCTCAGATTCAATTTGTGTTGCTTGTCTTCGAAGTGGCGATGGCACAGAACTTCAGTGCTGTCAATCGAACCCAATGTCCACCGAACGAGTATTACAACGACTGTATCAACTGCGAGTCACAGTGCATGTCCAGTGGCCTCGGACCTGGCAATGCGGTCTATACGCGGTGGTAAGAAACGTTTTCTCCGGCTACGTCAGTGGCAGTAAATGAAGTTTGGATAGCAGCTTTTGGGAACTCCATGAAACCGCCGGGTACTTACTGTAAACATTTATGCCAATCGATAGCCCTATCGAATTGACTGCGACTTTCGGCTTTAATGAAGAATTCTGTGTGAAACTCACAGCTTTCTAAATTGTCTTCATTGCGGCAATACCGAAACGAATCGCACTAAATAGCAAAACGTTGTTGAAAAACAGATTGAATGACATTGAAACCACTGTGAAATGAAGGATGTTTTAGTGATGGCCATTGTCGCGCCGGCTGCCAGTGTCCTGCACCAGGCTGGGCGAGAACCGAGGACGGCACTTGCATCACGAACGCCGAGTGTTGGGCTGTTGTCGGTTCGTTTCATTGTGTTGTGTGGGAGTTTTCAGCGCCGGCCATCACTCCTCCTCCCATTCCGGCCAACTTCACTATCCCAGGCCTCAACTTCACGCTACCCGTTGTCAATGTGACCTTGCCCAGCGTCAGCGTCAACTTCACTATTCCAACAGTTCCCACGATTACGGGCTTTAGTAAGATATCTTCGTTTTGGGAGGTGTCCACATAGACTGTTCAACACTGCTCTGTTCCGAAGGAAAGAAGTGCCGAATGCAGACAACGACGAATTGTTTCAAAGGAGAATTCAACTGCCCGCTAGTGGCTGTCTGCATGCCATTGGGTGAGTTTCGTCGACGACCAGTAAACTAAAAGATCTTTGATGAGTCAGTATTGGCCTTTGTATCAGCCTGTTTTTCCCAATCTTGATTCCAGGCCAGTACTGTGGGCCAAACGAGATCTGGTCGGACTGCATGGGCTGTGACGCGCACTGTCGGGGTGGTCTTCTCTTCCCGCCGACCGTATGTCTCTTGCTGAAGATCAAAAAACTGGCAGTGCCCGGCTTATTCAACCTGTGTCGGCGGCTGTCAATGCGAGCCGAATTTCCGCCGAAATCGCGACATGAAGTGCATGCACAACAAGATTTGCTACTTGAGTGAGCTTTCATTTGTTTCAAAGGAGTTCCAGGACCTGGATGTCGTGAAAACGAAGTCTGGAGCCAGTGCCAAGATTGCGAGAAGAATTGTTATGGCAAGCAGGTTTGCCTGTCTTCAGGCTTAAACTTGACTTGAATAGCTTTGTGTGGTCAACTGCACCGCGGGATGTCATTGCTTGCCTGACGGATATTCGAGGGCGCCGGATGGGAGCTGTGTGCCGGACGCGAACTGCCCAACAGCGATCTCGGCCTGGATGGCCACCTCGTCGACCACTACAAAAGCTCCTCATGTTGTTGCAACTGATGCGGCAGGAAACCCGATCACAACAACATCTTGTCCTCCAGGAGATATGGAAAACTGTACACGGCTTTTTCGCATTGGATAAAACGCGACAAGGGCACGATAAATAAAGATTTTATCTGGCTAAAGTAAGCGTGGATTGCTTAACACGCGTTCTCTGTAAGGCTCAAAGAGGCTGTGACCACCCCAAAAATTGTTTTCAATCTTTTGACGCTATTTTGTTCAGTTTTTTACGCTGAGAAA